>OY293304.1:55980171-56017522 GCA_958502075.1 Orchestes rusci
AGGTCCCTTCCTTTGGTTAACAAAATATTTTTGTCAAAATTATTATTATAATCAGCGATTAAAACGCCGTGCACGTCCGCAATAAGGAAATTCGTCGAAGTTTGCAGTGGTCGTGGTCAAAGGCAGTATATTGGCGCTCAAGGCTATAAAATTGCGCACGGTATGTCTATTCATACTAAAGACTTGAAGAGTAAACGTAAACATGTAGATGTAAACATGAAATTAGTCTGTTGAATGTGGGCGTTAAGTTGTAAATCCATTTGGTTTTCATAAATACAAATTCGCGTGGTAAACATGGAACATTCGATTAATGGTGACACGGTTTCTGAGTGTTCTGAAGCAAGTACACTTATTGATGGATCTGTGATCTCAACTGTTCCTGATCGACATGGATTTCTTGGTATGTATAAGTGGTTAAAAAATAATTCATCATTGTTCCACTCTGATTTGACTAGGCATTCTAACGTAACTAATTCATTACTCATTTCGTTCACCGTTCAACAGTCAACACTATTAGCTAAGTTATATTCCTACATTCAATATTCATTCTCAAAAACTAATATTTTGTCCGGAGTTTGGAGGGAAGTGATAGATATTCGAAAACACTAAGCTGGTGGCGATGAGTGGGCGAGTGGGCCTCAGAGTGTCGTGTGTCCTAAATATTCTAGATCTTATATCCCAATTTGGACGTATTTTTTTAAAAGTACCCGAGAAAGTACCGTACAAACGAGCCTACAAACTTATACCTTAGCTTACACCCGATTTATCAGGTTTTTTCAATTGAATTTCTGATAAATGTATTCTTGATTTGATCACACCTTAAGCGCATTGTTGGGTGATTTTGAGAAAAAAGTTCAGATCGATGTAGGTAAGTATCTCTTGATTGAGGAAGTATGCAGGTTTCTAAAATGTTTTTAAAAAATCGGTTTTTCTTCATATCAATATTCTTTTTTTTTATGCTTTTAAACATGCTCCATATCAAAAATTAGGAGATTGCAGAACTAAACGGAAATATTTCACAGATCTGAGATTTTACACTCTCGAGAATTAGCAACCCATCACTCATCAATAAAATGTGGATTAAATATGAATAAAACACCCTGTGAAAGGGATAAGGCTCGGGTTAAGGGATGGCAGTAAATACTTGAATACGTTGTCACCATATATTATGTATTATTAAAACACTACCCAACAATGACAATCTTAGAAATTGAGAAGCTAGCTGCCAAGAAATGTAACGTTGCCGAATCAGTAATTTATCCAGGATTATACTCGGGATTTTATGTTTCAAGTGTAGGTAAACTGGGTTCTCCACAGTACCTACCGATAAATTGCAGACTATGATTTCAAAAAAAATACGGAAAACACAAAGTATAGGATCTTTTCGACGATATTCACAAAATCGAAAATTCTGCCACATTTTCACAAAAATACTAGAATCTATTTTGAACGCGCTACTTATGGCAAAGATTGTAAACTCTTGGCCGCATCTCGCTTTTTTTGCTCCTTTTTAAATTAAACAAAAAATTGTGACGCCTAGACAACCTGATCACTAAGGTAATGTTTAAATCTTAATGATATATACCTACTCGATAATATAGCAAGTCTGGATATCGAAATTCGAGATACCTTAATACAGTATGTCCTAGGGTTCAATTGATTCAAATCAGTTATTTAAATTGCGATTCTAATCACATGTTTTTTTTTTAAATCGTTGATTTAAATCACCTGATTGAAAAAAATATATATTCCCTTCTCTGCTTCCATTTTTGAAGAGTAAAATTAAATTAAGTCATCCAAATACAATCACCTCGTATGATTCAGTGTTCAGTTAGGGCTAAATTTTTTACCAGTTGTTCTACAATCATCCAGAAAAATTGGCGCCTTTTACTGAATCATATTATGAAAAGTTCATTGCTCCCACGACATGTAGGGGGTGATCCGCTACCCTTAAGAAACTGGCCAATCGATCCGTCTATTTTTCTTGATGATTGCAGGCTACCAAAGAACAACTGGTGAAAAATTCAGCCTTGACTGAATCATATTATGAAAAGTTCAATATCTCCGTGACATGTTGGGGTGATCCACCACCCTTAAGGAACTGGTCAATTGATCCGCCAATTTTTCTGGATGATTGTAGGTTACCATGCAAAGAACAACTGGTGAAAAATTTAGCCTTAACTGGATCATATTATGAAATGTCCATTGGTCCCACGACATATTGGGGGTGTTCCGCTACCTTCAATGTTCCCGCGACATATTTGGGGTGATCCGCCACCCTCAAGGAACCGGCCAATCAATCCGCCAAATTTTCTGGATGATTGCCAACAATAATCCAAAAATCACTATCTATCTTTGACTTTCCCATTGCACGATTGGCTTCAAAACAAACTCCGATTTATGAATGATACGCCTGGTCTTATATAGTCAAAGCGTCTTATTCATTCAACGTTAATCATAAAATACGTTACAGTTCATCAGTGGATCTGAGGATAAAATTACTAAACTACATCATCACACCTAAGCAATGTTGAGTGATTCAGTTACTCTTCTTACCTTGTAAATTATATAATGATTAGGTAAAGCACACATTCAAAATCGACTGATAATTAAAATTTGACTGATGATACATATTTTACATTCCTTGTCATACATAGGTAATGGATACGTGAAATAATTTTAAAAAGAATACATCAGTAGCACATTTTTAAAACTTTACAGAAAAATAAAATTTGGAATGAGTTGAGTTGAAATTTAAGAACTCGTTTAAGAATTAGTCTGTGGCTAGGATTTAAAATCTTTTTTTATTTGCCATTTTGGTGCAAAACAAAAAATGAAGGTAGTTTACTCCTAATAGTATTCCAGGTTTTCTTGTTTATCGATAACCCTGAATAATATTTTCAAATTACATCAATAATTAACTTTTCAAACCAAGCAGAACTTTTTATGAAAAGTGACTTTTGGTCGAAACATGAAAATTTGGGTCCATTATGCCTATAGAGGGGCTACTCTATCCGCGGACATACTGTAGATTCTTATCTTGCTAATTATATCATAATTAAATAACATACATCCGAGCATACATTCAAAATCGACTGATAATTTGTTTGACTGATGATACATATTTTACATTTCTTGTCATACATAGGTAAAGGATACATGAAATGATCTACACTGTGGGCCAAATTAAATTAGAACCTAGTTTGATCCTTTAAAACTTTTTTGTTTGTTTATGGATTCAGATGAATTTTGGATATGATATTGGTCAATATGTTCTGGATGTTCCTCCAAAATTGAGTTTTCGAATTTTGGACATGACCGGACTTACGACGTTTTTATAAAATTGGTGCATTTAAGCTCGTTGCAAAAACGAACTGTACCAACTGATATATTTTTTGAGAAGGACATTAGTGGAAAAAGGTATCCTGATGATATCAATATTTTAGAACCATAACCTAAGAAACTATGATTTTTTCTATATGATAGTGCTTGTCGGCATAAAAACTATTTTACTTCGTTTTGATCAAAATTTCTTGAAATTCCATTGCAACGTGGATTGTTTGTTGAAAATTGTTAACATTTTTGAGATTCCAGAGTTTGCCTGTTTGATTTTGAAAACGTAGACATGGCTAGGATTTAAAATCTTTTTTTATTTGCCCTTTTGCTGCAAAACAAAAAGGAAAGGTAGTTTACTCCTAATAGTATTTCAGGTTTTCTTGTTTTTCAATCCAATGAAGAATATTTTCGAATTAAAAGTATATCAATAATTGACTTTTCAAACCAAGCAGAATTTTTTATGAAGAGTGACTTTTGGTCGAAAAATGAAAATTTGGGTCCAGTATACATATAGGGTACTCTATCCGTAGACATAATGCAGATAATAATGATTTCTTTTAATTTTGGTTTTTATCATTGAACCTCAATATTCTCATTTAGTGATTTTAACCAGGATTTTAAAAGTTACTTCACATGAATACGCGTGATTGTAGAGCATTTGAGCATATAATATAAGTACACTTCAAAGACCTAGGGGAGAGGTTTAGCCACATTGGAATATCAGCTGATACTTTTGGCAAAGATTGAAGTTTGGAATAGTTTTTCACATCAAGTGATTTTGATGTCCTCAATCTCAGAGGCCTATTTCTAGAGGTTCTAAATGCCTATGGGATAAGAGGTGTAGTGCTGGATGTCTTTGAGGACTATCTTAGGGATAGAACACAGATTTTGAAGATTGGGGAGACTCTTAGTGATCCACAAAACATGAAGATGGGAATTCCGCAAGGTACAGTTCTTGGACCAATTCTTTTTTTAACATATATCAATTCATTAACAAACATGCATATTGAGAACGGTACTGTCATCTCATACGCTGATGACACTGCTGTGGTATTTTTTGGTAAATCTTGGCCTGAGATTGAAAATCTTGTGGATATTGGTATGACAAAAATAAAAAACTGGCTGGACACAAGTAGGCTCTCTCTAAATGTTCATAAAACCAACTACGTGGCTTTTTCGATAACAGCTGTTAATAGACCGGATTTTGATTCCATCAAAATTGATAATTTTGATGGGCCTATTTGTGAGGTGGCTTATACCAAGTATTTGGGAATCACTATAGATAAGTATTTGAGATGGGACCATCACTTGTTGAACCTTTCTAATAGAGTTAGAAAATTGATTTATAAGTTTTATACACTTAGAAATATTTTAACACAAAAAATGCTGATAACAGTATATAAAACGTTGGTTGAATCGGTGATTCGATATGGGATAACCATATGGGGTGGCCTGTATAAAAGTGCATTGCAACAATTAAACGTTTCGCAGAACTACATTTTAAAAGTCATATTCAGGAGAAATAAAAGGTTTTCCACGGAATTACTATATTCCCAGGATGTAATGAATGTTCGGTCTTTGTATGTTTTAGAAATATCTGTATTCGTACATAGAACAAACTACTTAAAAACCTATGTAAATCATATGTACGACACACGAAATAAAATTAATAAGAACATATCTGTACCCAATAGCAATAGAAGTATAAACATAAGATCTGTAAACTGCTTAGCCCCAAAGTGCTATAATATTATACCAGTAGAGATAAGAAACATAGACAGAATGCAATTATTTAGGAAAGAATGTAAAATATATATTGCCATGAACTGGAAAAAATTTGAAGGGTTGTTCTGAGCCCACTCGCTTATTTCTTCATTCTGGAAGAGATATGTCTATCAATAAATTGTTATTAATGTGTAACTGATCAAAATGAGATACTGATTTGCTGTACATACAGATGATCTGTCATCTAGGTACAGCATATTATTTGAATGTGAGATCCTATTACATTTATAACCTGATATGTAGCAGTTGAATTGTTAAAAATTACGTAATATATATTATTATTATTAGTAAACAATCCTAACAGATACGTTGACTTAGCGTAAACGTTCAGTCATATCCCCCTCTGGACCCTATGACTGACGTTCACGTTGAGTTGGCGTGTGCGTTGAGATTGTTTACTAATGCAAATGTTCCATTTTGATAACAGCGTTACCATGGTGATATGGACATGTTAAGATAACGTAAACGTTCAATCATAGCCCCCATTGATTTTTTTTTGACGTGAAATAAATAATATATTTAAAGATGAATGTCTTGTAAATATAAGAAAGTATAAACATAATCTTAATCTTTCAAGCATAGACCATCAATATCAAACGTGTTCTGGAATTCATAAAGATTTAGCAACACCATTTTTTGCTTAATAACATTCACAGAAAAATATTATTTTCTTCCAGACAAAATTTCTTATGTCCATCCACTAAAAATCAAAAACATGAGCGGGAATAAACAGCATTATAGAAAATACAAAGAACTACCTAATAGGGGAGTTTGTTCTCGAAGAATATTCGCACCTTAAAAAGTTAATGGAAACGTGATCCCCAACCTCAAATCAGCTTCCTCAAGCAATAATTTCCTTTTGTTGATTTAATATTTTTTAACTTATTTGAATATCGTGCAGAGTAAATATACCAATATTATTCGATATAGAAAATGGAATGTTAATTGAAAGCTACTTACAGATGCCAATACATATTAGCGGAGAGGGATATTCTAATACAAACCATTTGGTTTAGTCGAAATCCCTTTCTCCATCTTAGGTAGAAAAAACATTTTTGTGAATTCAGAATTTGAGAAACCTAAATATCTGTAAAGACTTTGTATATTATGTACTAGAAACTGCAATATATTTGATTTGATATAATAGTTGATGACGAGAATAATTTTCAGCTCTACAGAAGTAAAAAAAAAACGTTTGTTTCATAGAGGATCAAAAACTGAACAACTTTGCCTCATACAATTTTTTGACAGCTGTAACTCTCAATGAATTACAGCGCATCAAATGACAAAATTCCACTGGCAACAGGAGTGGTTTCAAAAACATTTTCGTAGGGATCATGAAAAAAGTTATAGAGAAAAGTTGTTCAGCCTTTGCCTTTCTGAAACTTTCATCCAGGATATTTTTTTGCAAATTTTTTTTTTTTTAAACCACACGAGCTATCATAAAATGTTATGAGTCAAAGTTGTTCAGTTCTTGATCCTCTATAACTTTTATTCAGGTCATTTTGCTCTAAAAAAAATGTTTAGGAAACCTACCTCTTCAGCGCAAAACGTACCATCAAATTTACAAGCCGGTTCAAAAGTTAGAGCTGACAAAGTAGGGTTATTTTAACCTCCCCTATACACTTCCGAAATTTTGCCCCATACTTACCGGACACCCTGTATGTAATGGGACATATTTGAAATGATTTTCCCGTCACTCAAGAGGGTTTTGAGGGATGGAACGGACTCACATTAGGCCGGACTACCGGATACCGAACGTCCGGCCAAGTGGCCGGACTTATCAATTCTATAATTTTTTTAAAAATTGATGTAACTTTCGTGGCGACTCCAAAAAACTGTCAACTGTTGCAGTGGAACTTCTCTAACACGATGTGTTCTCCAAATCGAACACTTTTTACAAATATATTATACAGGGTGTCCGGATATGATGAGCAAAAAAATCAGGGGAGCATTCTAGACCGAAAATCAATGCTCCCTTTTCCTTTAACAGTTTTTCGAAAATTGATTATTAACGGAGTTACAGGGTGTTAAATTTAAATTTTATTTGAAGTTTTTTTGAAATACCTTTTGCCACGCTTATAATATTTTGATGAAATCTCGTATTTGGGTTTTTTTCGGGATGAGGAATTGAAATTTGCCCCTCGTCGGAACTCTTTGAATGAAAATATCTCGACAACGGCTAACTTGAGCGAACTTTGACAAGAGTACCTTATTTACTTGAAATCGTCTGGAGAATCTTTTAATCCAATAAAAGATTGAAAAAAATAACTGAGAAAATAGTTATGGACATTTTAAACCACAAAATGTAAAGTGTAGGGCGCCCTCTAGTGGCCACAGTTAAACGGACTCCATAATCGAATTTCTCATACCACAAAACCCCCGTATGCCAATTTTCAAAGCAATTTTCAAAGCAATATGTGAAAAAGTGTCCAAAATAATGACAAAATTCAATTGTTGATTTTAAACTTGATCACCCCGTATCTCGGAAATTGTGACATTTCGGTCTGAGGTGAGTTGCGTTAAATCGGCTTATTTTGACCTCTGCAACATGTGGTAGGATTTTGTACAGACCTTTTAGAGACACCCTGTATAAAAAGGTAGCATTTATTTCCGGTCTAGAATGCTGCCCTGATTTTTTTGCTCATCATTTACGGACACCCTGTATATTATATGACCACCTCAGCATGTAATTTTTTCCCCATAAGTCGAATTTATCTTTTTCTATAGGTAGGTAAGTTGAATAACATCTATAATAAAATGAATTAAGGAGCATTTTTCGGAAAACCACCAATTTAGTTCACCTATTTCGGGAAATTACCGATTCTCAGTGTTTGTTTTTAGTTTTTTCACAAATGACTGAAAAGATTAAAATATAAACTACTGTCTTGTGTTTTATTTCCGGTAAAATCATAGTACATTTCTGTTACCAAGAATCCGGCCGAACTTGTTAGAAAATCCGGCCGGACCGGACGTCCGGTTGGGGGGCCGGACTGGCCGGATTCGGTACCTCAACTGGACGTCCGTTCCATCCCTAGGAGACCAGGTACTTCAATATTTTTGCAAAATATTCAAATATTTTTGGTATAATTTAGTGGATTGTAATTTACATAGTCTTCATTTATCTCAACTTCGTGATTAGATTATTCAGGGAATGCAAACAGAGATCCTTGACCCACTCCTTATACCATATGAAGACAAAATGCAATTATAAAATTTTCAACATTACTGTTTTTGAATAATTCTTGGACAGATAAGGTGGGAACTTGTTGGGTACCCACTATGTTTTGCATAAAAGTATAATTGATTGGTTTTGTGTTGGATACTGATTGTCGATGCGAAATATTTGATATAAGGAATATGTCTTCCTATTAATAATGTTTCTAATGATCATTCTAGTTACAAAATTTAAAGAAGATCATTTTCATTCCAAACCAATCCCTAATTAGTAATTACTATTAGCCGTTGATTGTTGATTAAAGATACCACAGAGCAAATAGTGTTTGGCGTATTGATCAGTGAATTATATTCAAATAGAATTGCTATTCCACAGATTGTCGGTGTATGAACTCTTGATTCGATTGTTTCAGGTGGTGCCCAATACTCCCCAGAACCTAGACAAGGACCTCCGCCAGAGATTGTTTTGCGACGAGAAAGAAAATGGTTAAAAATGTTGAGTACATGGAATTTTTATATGGAACGGAATTACAGAAAAGTCAAAGAAAGATGCAGAAAAGGTAAGGATTCGTAGGAATCATTCAACTATGATTTAATGTGTCAATTTCCTCCTATACGAAAATTATTGAATACTCATTGTGTACATGTGAATAATCCATTATGAAATTGACTTTATGAATAATGCATGTAAACTCGATGATGGATAGTGTAAGTCATGCAATCAAAATCATTGACGAGAATTCCATATTTTGTTTTGGAATGGTACTGATTATTCAGGATGATTCATGAGGGAATGTCAATACTTCAGTTACGTTTAAGGAACCAAAAAGAATGATGAAAGTCTTTATATATATTTGTCGGTGATAAAAAGTGAAAAAGACTTGTAGGTGGCGCCCCCTACAAGTAAGAGCAATAGATTAGATTCGAATTCGTCATACCAAAAAACCCCCGGATACCAATTTTTACTCCAATATTTTAATTATCATATATTTTATTTACAAAATAGGAAAATTAAAGGGAAACTTCAACACCCTGTATTTCGAGAACAAAGGCCTTGGTTACCCATATTATTTATACAGGGTCGCTGATATGTATGGAAACGGTCGATTATTAGTTAAACTATACGAGCTACTCAAAAAAGTTAAAGGGTTTTCAATATTCAAATATCTGTTAGTTGGTGATAACCAGAATTACACAGGGTCGGTCACAAAGTTGTGGAACAACCAAGTTTCATTTTTTTGAATGGAACCCCCTGTTTGTTATTGGATACTTCAATTCATCCTTCAATTTTCAGCAAAAATTGTGATACACATAATTTTCCTACTCTCGGCCGTTTTTGAGTTATCGCGTTTTAAAAATGAAATTTTGACAAGCTATAAAACTCGAACGGTTTAAGATGGAGAAAAACGGTCTGCACTCGCTAGTCTCAACTTTTCATCTAAGGACATAAAAAAAATTATGTTTTTCGATAACTCAAAAACGGGTGAATTTAGGAACATTATTTGTATTTACTCAAAATCGAAAGAAGAATTGAAGTATCCAATAATATACAGGAGGTTCCATCTAAAAAATGCAACTTTGATGTCTGACGACTTTATGACAGACACTGTTTACTTCAAAACCCTTCATCTTTTGTATTTAAGTTTTTTTAATCACTCGAACGGCAAGTCTCAAGATATGTATCATGCGAATTTTGAGTCGATTTTGAGATATGGCATCATTCTCTGGGGGAAAAAAGAGATGATCGAAAGAATCTTCGAAAGACAAAAACGATTAGTCAGACTAATCCTTGGAAAAGACTTCAGGGAAAGCTGCAGAGGGCTTTCCAGAATCCGGCATTGATTTACACATTCTATAATTATTATTATGTATGTTAATTTTTGTGATATATTTTAGGTTATTTCTTGTCGGTACAACTGGTCCTGTATGGAGTACATGAATTCTTCTGTTTCACCATACAGGTGTCCGAGTTCGATCCATTTGGTTGAAGGTGATGTTGTTTATCGAGGGCGTTTTTGAATATGCCATGTAGTTTTTTGCTGTTCCATGTCGGTGTGATGTTTGTGAACAATGTTTTTTTGTCTATCTGCTGTAGTTATGTGTGTGTGCTGAGTGGTGTGTATCTTTTGCCTGCTTGTTTGATGTCTCTATTATCCTCGCTATTATCCGTGAGGATTTTTCATGTCAGTCTGTCTAGTGCTTGTACGTATGTTGTGGTCCATTGTATGACTCCGAATGAGTACATTAATATCGGTATTGCCCAGGTATTTATGGCTTTGATTTTATTGTTTGCATTAAGTTGTGTACGCTTGACTTTTTTTAGTTTGTTCTTGTATTTGTTTTCTATGGATTTTTTTTGTTTTATGTGTGAGTGTTAAATGGAACAGTAGTACAACAAAGTATTTGTATGTTTCGTTGTTAGGTAGTGTAGGGAAAGATATGTTGTTAATTAGAAGTTCTATGTTGTTCGTTTTTGTTGTTTTGCCTTTTTTCACTATAATTAATGCTAGTTCGAAGTTCATCCGTATGTATTATTATTATTATTATTATTATTATTATAGTTCCACTAATAATCTGCCGTTCTCATATTTACAATGGCTCCTATGTGAAAGCGATTGCTCGTCTTTACCAGTTAGGAATTGTAGTGGACAACTTCACTGATGATCGTTACGTCAGCACTAGAATCTATAAAACTAACCCAAACTAACCAAAACTCACATTATTATTTCCCAAACATCTGAAACAAGGCAAATACAATTCTAATACCAAGAAAGGATAAAGATTTATCTTTGGTTGATATCTTTATACAGGGTGGACCAGAAGTAATGGAACATAGGGTAACAGTAGATTCCTTACACAAAAATATTGCGATAGACCTCAACTTGTCAATTCCGAAAGTTGATATCAACAGAGATACAGGGTGTCAAGGTTGAATTTTAATATTTGATTTTTTCAAATAACTTTTGAAATAATCAAGTTATTTTGATGAATTATCGTATATAGGGGTTGTTTGACATGCAAAATTCATATCTGGCCTTGGTATGGGTCTTACATGCAGGGGGCGCCACCTACACATCTTTCCACTCATTCAAATAGTTATACATTTTTTGTTCGCACTCGAAATTTTTTTTTGAATTAACAAATTGATTTTTTTGTCATTTTTACGTAAAAAATGGATACTTTGTAAAAGTCTATAGGAGTGACCTTTTTCAAGATATTTGCCCTTGAAGTAATCTATGCAATGTTGTTTCAAATAGAAAATTAACATCGGGGGCATCGAAAACGCCGTTGTCACGGTAATTTTGACAAGGGTCTCGATGTTCAATGTTTCTTTAAAAAAAAATCAAAAAAAAATGTAAAAGTAGATTAATGTTTTTGAATCAAGAGATTGAGCATTCTAAGCTAATGTCAAAATTACCATGATAATGCCGTTTTCAAAGCCTCCTATGTTCATCATTTTCAAAATTTTCCATTTAAAACCACATTTCATGGATTACTTGAAGTTCAAATATCTTAAAAAGGGTTACTCCTAGGCACTTCTACAAAATATACCTTTTTCATGTAAACAAGATGAAAAAATCATTTTTTAATTTTAAAAAAATTTACGAGTGCGTACAAAAAAGTTCTGACTATTTGAATGAGTGAAAAGGGGTGTAAGAGGCGCCCCCTACAAGTCAGAGCGATTCCGTGCTCAGATTTGAATTTTCCATGTCAAACAATCCCCATAATATATCAAATTTCATCGATATAACTTATTTTATATTTTGGAACAAACGACCATCTGCAAAGCATAAAAACGGTTATCGAAAAAAGCATTGAATACAATAGACCACTAGTTCTCGCTTTCGTAGACTTTCAAAAGGCCTTTGATACGGTAGAGCCGAATGCGGTCCTCAGCGCATTACAGGAATGCCGAGTTGATTACAGATACTCAAAACTAATTTACAATATCTACAAACATGCTACAATAATGGTAAAACTCCATGAAAATACTAAATGCATCCAAATTGGCAGAGGGGTTAGACAGGGAGATACGATGTCGCCCAAACTCTTTATCACAGTTTTGGAATATGCTTTTAAAAAACTCAATTGGGAAAATAAAGGCCTAAACATAGATGGTCGAAACTTAACAAACCTACGTTTTGCGGATGATATAGTTTTGCTCTCAGATAACCTTAGAGACATTAAAGATATGTTAAAAGGACTAGAAAAGGTATGTGCTGACGTAGGTTTAAAAATGAATATTTCAAAAACAAAATATATGACAAATTTGGTTCCCAGTGAGCAAATTTTCATTGGTGATGAAGAAGTAGCTTTGGTGGAAAAATACAATTATCTTGGTCATGAAATCCAAATCTCACGGGACAACCAAACATGCGAAATGAAAAGAAGAGTTACACTATCCTGGGCAGCCTATGGAAAACTTGCGGAAGTCTTTAAAAGCGACATGCCACAATGTTTGAAGAGGAAGGTGTTTGATCAGTGTGTACTGCCGGTCATGACCTACGGGGCTGAAACCTTAACACTAACCACAGCAAGTGCTAAGAAACTTATGGTAACACAGCGCAAGATGGAAAGGTCCATGCTCGGAGTGTCACTGCGGGATCATATAAGAAATGAAGACTTAAGAAGAAGAACCGGCGTCACAGATGTAGTTATCCAAATTCGCAAACTCAAGTGGAAGTGGGCTGGACATGTGGCACGAATGACGGACGGGAGATGGACGAAAAGGCTGCTGGAGTGGAGACCGCGCATGGATAAGAGAAGTAAGGGAAGACCCCCTACACGTTGGACGGACGATCTAAAGAGATGTGCAGGCAACTGGATACAGAGAGCTCAAGACAGGAGGGAATGGGCAGAAATAGGGGAGGCTTATGTCCAGCAGTGGACACAGAGAGCTGAATGATGATGATGATGATGAACTTATTTCAAAAGTTATTTGAAAAAATGAAATAATAAAATTCAACTTTGAGACCCTGTATCTCTGTTAATATCAACTTTTGGATCAGACAAGTTGAGGTCGATCGCAATATTTTTGTGTGAGGAATCTACTGTTACCGTATGTCCACTCTGTATAGACCTATTTTACTTCTCAGTTGTTTGGGTTAGATAAAAATTAAATTGAGGGTGACCACTTAAATGTAATTCTCAAACAACTTTTGGTTTTGGAGAGGATCATTGTGCGGAGCTTCAAATTTTCAGACTTGTCAAAGGTCGAGGGATACAGTCTCGGAAAATCTCTGGGATCGTAACTCTTGATTGTTGATGTGAAAAAGGCCTTCGACAAGGTCTGGAATGAGGGGCTCCTATATCAAATGTCCCATGTGGGATTTTCTCCACATTATTTATTACTTATAAACAAATCTCTAAATCATAAATTCTTTAGAATTAAAATGAGTGCGTTAAAATTATTTGTATTTTATTACCCAAAGAGCAGATTTCCCGCAAGGGTTGATACTTTGACCAATCCTTTATAATATTCACACTTCGAATATACCATCAATCCAAAATACCGAGTTATGACTCTTTGCGGAGGTTGGACAATAAGAAATAGGCTTCAAAACCATTTAAATTTGCTAGAAGAATACTTCAACAAATTAAAAATTGAGATTAATCCCGGAAAAACTCAAGCTATGATTATAGCATATCGCAAGCCAAAAAAACTTCCCGATCAAGTTAAAATTATACGAAACTCAAATTTCATGGTCCGATTCTATCAAATCTTTCTTGGAACTTGGAACATACATATTGATCAAAAACTGAGGTCTGTTGCTTTCTTGCATTGTACCCTCTGCTATCATTTGATAGTAGAGTAAGTTCCAAAAATAAACTGTTGATTTATGAGCAGGTTATAATCAGGCCTAAAATACATTGTTCAAGAAATCCAAAGATTCCAGAGTAAGTTTTTGAGATTGGAACAGACCCCTTGGTTCATTAGGAATGTTGATATTCATAAGGACTATGGGGTAGTTCCAATTCATCATATCATTTTAAATAGCTACTTTAGAACTCGAAATTGTGTTCACAATCATAACGTATTGATTGAAAAGTACAAAAAAAATCAAATATGAAAAATCAAGAATCGAAAATCGAAATTATTGTATTCGGGGTGTCGAAGCTTTTCTTAAAAACTGAAGATTTACTGATTGTTTTGAAACCTGTGGAGATGTGCAAATGAAATTTAGTGGGTTTTGGGAGGTAGTTATTGAGCATTTTTTGAAATTCAATTAAGAATTTTATGTTCATCAGTGGCGCGCATACGGCTTATAATCTCATTTTTTTAAAAGAAAAAACGAAGCATTTGCGGACATATGTTTATATGTAGAACTGTCATCATTTTTTTATTACCAAATCCAATGTTATCAAATGTATTTGTTCTATTTTTATTTGGAAGCATGTGATGTTATGGGGATGTGACTGAATAGTTGAGATGTTAGTTTTATATATGTCGGCCTTTTTCAATGTTTGGGGCCGTTTATTATTGTGCTCACCTTACTCTTCTTAATGGTAAGCTTTTAAACACCTAGACATAATGATTTTTGTGTAATTTGAAATTATACTGTATTATAGCTTGATAAAGACGTAAAGCAAACGTCGAAACGTCGCTGAAAGAACAATAGAGGTTTTCCATCAAACACAGTCCATTGTTCCCGATAAAAGAGACTCATCAGTTATAGAACGCATTGTAAATATGCTACCCGCGACGCACGATCGTCCAAATCGATTAGGGAATGGAGACAATCTGTTACACTACGATTCCTAACTGGTAGAGACGAGCAATCGCTGTCACATAGGAGGCACTGTAAATATGCCTACCGTCCCCCTATAATAATTTTCTCGATAATGTTCATGAAAAGAATTGATCTCTTGCCAAGGTACCAACTGATACCAAAAAGTCTTGTATTATTTATTATTGTTTATGGTAATAGATTTTGTATTCTTATCAAAATCGACATCTTTTGAGGTAAGGTAATTTTCTAAACAGATTTTCTAAATCGAAAGCATTTCTTCCAAATGCATTTTCAGGACATTGCATATGCATTTCTGCATCTTCTTGAGTATTATTTTCATACCCATGTAGAGGTATCTCATTAAACAATCTTCCATAATTTGTGTTTGTAAGCTTTAATATTTGTTTGTCTACCTTTTTTTATTTTCAAATCTGATTCAGGATCTACAGTTTTCAAATGAATCTCAGATAATGATTTGATTTTTATGGTTTTTCATCCTTTAAAACGAACAAATCTTTTAACAAGTACAGGGTGATCAGTTAAGGATAGCGAGCGGCCATATCTCGAAAACTTTTCATCGTAGAGGCTTGCGTAAAAAATTTTGATCACTAAAACGGCCAAGAGAAAAACATGGAAAATATTTTCAAGTTTCTATAATGGTCGCTAGGGGGCGTAACAACAAAAAATGGGATTTTCAAAGAATTTTGCCCAAAAAAAATATATCGATATTATTTTCATATTCACTGACTATTTACCTACACTTTTTGTCTAAAACGTTTAGCTATTTAAATAAAGCGGTGGGTAGCATATTTTTGAGCTTTTCCCAAAAAAATCAAATGTAATGGTATATTCATTTTTACATATTTTGAATTTTCAAAAGAGGATACATTTTTCTATAGAAAAATTGAAAAAAAAACATTTTTTTCTCAAATTCACCAAATTGTTTGTTTTTTTTTCAATTTTTTAATAGAAAAATGTACACTCTTCCAAAATATTTAAAAATGAATATACCATCACATTTGATTTTTTTGGAATAAACTCAAAAATATGCTACCGTTTCAGTTAACGCCATCTAGCGGCAACGGCGAAGGTCACAAGTTCAAAAGCAAATAAGTGCTTTGTAGTGCAGATAATGCTCTTTCATATGATCCCAAGTTCGTTAAAATTGTTCAAGCGAAACGGGAGAAATCGCCGTTTGTTTAAACAAAAACAATTGAACTACCACCACCGCTTTATTTAAATAAATAGAAAAAAACGTTTTTTACAAAAAGTGTAGGTGAATAGTCAGTAAATATGAAAATAATATCATCGATGTGTTTTCATTGGGCAAAATTCTATAAAAATTCCATTTTTCTACTTGGTGTTGGTTGTTACGTCCCCTTGCGACCAATTCAGAAACTTGAAAATATTTTCCAGGTTTTTCTCTTGGCCGTTCTGGTTATAATTTTTTTTGCCGCAAACCTTTACGATGAATACTTTCCGAAATATGGTCGCTCGCTATCCTTAACCGATCACCCTGTACAACATAGTTTGGGGTAAGTACAAAAGTATGACATTATTATCATATCAATGACTTGGTCTGCAATCTGTAATGATTCCATTTCTAATTACATATTATTATGAAAATACGAAATATAATTTATCGCATGATTTTAATTATGTAGGATATCGTTCAACATGATAAAATTTCCAAAAATATATTAATTTATTTGCCATAATTTATCCCTATTCGTTCATCAATATTTCAATTCAAACTGTTGTTATGTGAACAATAAAGAACTTATCACATTTTATACTGGTACCAGTTTCTAATTTTAAATGTAAATACATGGATATGTTTAACCTGATTTCATCAGTCAATTGGGTACTTCATACCAAATTTTGGATATAGGTAAGTTTGCCTAGATCGCTTTATTTTTTGTTAAGGAATTTGTGGTTAAGGCCCGTACTCTCCGATTTTACAGATAAACACCTTCAACTAAACGCGTTCAAATAACTGAACGTCCTCGACTTTTTCCCGGTATGCACGCTATCCGTGCTAATTTTCGTAACTTTTAGTTGAACCTAGATACAGGTCGGCAACGTAGGAAATTCTAGGAATATTTTGGTGGAATTCGAGTTAATTGGCAACCATGATGTTGACATTAATGATATTTAAGCTAAGTTTCAATAGTCCACATCTTGACATACGAGATGTCCGGTCATGTGACGGAAGATATTGTTTGCAAATCGTCACATGAGCGAACATCTCATATTTCAGGATCTGGACTATTCGAACTTAGCTTTGATAATAATTGTTTTCACATTTGGACGTATAGTTATGTAAGGTTTACATTGACCTCCACTTCGAAGTGGAACTGTCAAATTTCCGTTTGGAAAACGGGAATCATATGAAACCATCCACATTGAATTCACGTTCAAAGTCACGCTTATGCCAAATTCAATGTAGATGGTATCTTATGATTCCGATTTGGCAAGCGGAAATCTGTCACTTCCACTTCGAAGTAAAATTCAATGTAAGCCATCAGGCATGATTTTTCTTGTCCCCTCAGCACCATGCACCTATAGATCCAATAATTTCAGTGATATTGATAAAATGATAATACGGAAAAAAGACAGGAAGACAATGAATTAAAATAAAATTACGTGGTGGATTATTATTTTACGAACATCCCAAAACGTGATATTATTTGAATAAAACCATTTTGTACTTTAATTATTTAATCATTTACTGCAAATGGCATTTTGTTTTTTTTTAACACACCTCTGCTATGGCACTGCTGACTTAGATAACACGAAAAAATGAAATCCCCGAAAAAATGACATAACGTTCATTGAATTATTAAAATGGTCCGCCCCCCCATATAGTCTTTTTTATTTTTATGTAAATATTGTAAATCCATGGACAACTATTATTATGTCAAAAATATCGGTTTCAAGAAGTCATTGAATAAATAAATAAATATTCGTTTATTTAGCAAATATGCTACATACAGGTAGTTAAAAATAAATGTAGTAATGTAAATATAAAAATACGACCAAAAAAAAACGTACAGAAAAAAGTAGTAAATAACAACAAAATGGTCTCTTTTCCTAAAAACTACGTATTCATGGGCTAACTTCTTGCATAAAAATGAATTCTGACAGTCTTGCAATTCTGTTGGTAAAGAGTTAAACTCATAGAGCCCCTTATATAAAATAGATCTGTATGGTTGACTAGACATGCACTTATCATATAGTATAAAATCATTCCTATTTCTCGTATTATACTGATGAACATTTTTAAAAACTTTGGTTTTATCAAATATACATGGTGTTACTTAATGATATGTCATAATTTTAAGGGGGAGTTCCTGCTCAAATTTTGAGTCGAGAAGGTCATATAAACTTGGGTCTAAAAAAAAAATAAAAAAAAAATAAAAAACAAATAAAAAAAAATAAAATAAAATAAAATGAAATTGAAATAAAAAAAGTAAAAATAAAAAAAGTGTGTTCCTATATCATAATATCCCGTGGCAAAATTCAGTTCAATAATCTCAAACCGTCTCTGGAAAATGTATTAAAAACCGAAAATAAAATAGATCTTTAACACCCTGTATCTTAAAAACCAAGCATTTCAAGACCCAAGTTTATATGACTATTTCGACTTAAAATTTATACAGGAACTCCCCCTTAAAATTATGACATATCATTAAGAAACACCCTGTATATGCCGGTAAAAGTCTATTTCTAATTTCGTAAATGGAGACAAACACATTAAAAACGACTTTTTTGCTTCGGACAATAAGTTTAAAGCTGCTAACATTTATTTTATGGAGGTGTATCTATCACATCTCAATATCACCCGTAAAGGTTTGTTTTGAATCAATTAGAAATGCATCATATAGTTAGGAACATTGAATTCGCCTTCAAACTCTGTAGTAAAAAAATAAAATAAACATACTCACAGTGAGATTATGAGATAAACAATTAGGTATCAGCACCAAATACCCATTACACAGGGTTTTCCGCTTAAAACTCCGCACTGCAATATTTCGGAAAAGGATAGAGATATTTGATTTCTGTAGAAAGTAGTCAATGTATGAGGTCAAGTAGTTATTCTGCACAGTTAAAAAAATTCGACGCCTACCAAGAGTTGAGCTGCGCGACGCATCGAAAATATCAATCCATTGCAAGGACTTTGAAATTAAGCGCATGCAAAAGTACGTCTTATTTATAAACTTTTTTGTTATTAGGTCGAACTCATTTATCTTACTCAGTTCTGAGTTATAACGTTTTATAATAAACTTTTCATGATTGACAAAAATGCGACAACGGATGATTTTTACAAGAAAGCTAGTCTCAATTTGTAAAAAGAAGTCAATTTCGATACATTGACTTAGATTGGTCTGGTAGATATTTTCCAATGTTGAAAAAAATCGACGCCATCTTGGAGCTAAGCGTCGCGACGCTTCAAAAATATAAATCGATTGCAGGGACTTTGAAACTACGTGCATACGGAAGAACATCTTATTCATAAACTTTTTTGTCATTTATTCGAACACATTTATCCCACACATTTGTGAGTTATACGGTGCGTTTTTTTTTAAGACGGAACATAGCGATTCCCATGTTTAATTTTCAATCCCATGTTAGCAGTACTTCTATTCGTAGTACACAGCTGAAACTTGCCGTAGATGAACTTTGGTGCTTCGAGATTGAGTAAGTCCATCAATTACGCCAGAATAACTTGGAGAAAGACTCAAAAAATGCTTTAATATATCAGAAAGTTCTACTTTAAACATGCCTTGTATATAACGGTGACAACCAACTTTCTGACGTGTCTAACCTCATTGTCAATTTGTTTAACCAAACATTTTTTTGGCACCAAAGTTTATCGACGCCAAGCTTTAGCCGTGTACTTTGGACGTAAAATTTAACATGGGAATCCCTATGTTCCGTCTTAAAAAAAACGCACTGTACAAGTTCATAGTAAACTTTCCTTGATTGACAAAAAATGCGATTACGAATGATTTTCACAAGAATGCTAGTCTCATTTTCTATAAGAAGTGTTCAGTGTATGACGTCAAGTAGATATTTTTCAAGGTTTAACAAATTTGAAGCCTTGTTCTTAGTAGGCTGAGCGTCGCGACGCGTCAAAAATGATTGCAGGGACTTTGAAATCACGCGCATTCGGAAGAACATGTTATTTTTAAACTTTTTTGTTATTTACTCCAACCCATCTATCTTGATCATTCCTGAGTTGAACTGTTCTAGTAGAAATTTCTTGGTTGACACAAAATTCTTGAGAAAATGATATGAATTTGTATAACTCAGAAAGGTGTAGAATAAATAAGTTCGAGTAAATACCAATAAAATTTACTAATACTATGGACTTTCGCATGCGTGTAAATTCAAAGTCTCCGAAACCAATCTATATTTTTGACGCGTCGCGACGCTTAGCTCTTGTAGCTATCGAATTTCTTGAACTTCGACAATAATCACTTGACCCCGTCCACCGACTACTTTTTAAAGAAATTGAGACTAGTATTCTTGTAAAAATCATCCGTAATCGCATTTTTTGTCAATCAAGATATGTTAACTATAAACCGGTATAACTCAGAAATGAGTAAGATAAATGAGTTCGACTAAATAAGAAAAAAGTTTATAAATAACATTAACTTTCGCATGTGCGTAATTTCAAAGTCCCTGCAATCGATTTAAACTCATACAGCGTCTCGGCTCTTAGTTCTCGATAGGCGTCGAATTTTATGAAACTGCGAAAAATATCTACTTGACCCCATACAGTGAACACTTTTCACAGAAATTGAATACATATTAATATTCGTTTTCGAGATATTGGCGTGCGGAGTTTCAAGTGAAAAATCCTGTATAATAAATAATATGTTCGGTGGTATTTTAGTTTATATTGTGTCATGATATATTTTTTCAAGACGCACGCATCTTCCACCACAATTGAAGTACGAACGAAGAATACGGGCCTAAGCGTTGTACAGTCATTTCAGGGGCACCCGGTATAATAATCGGCAGATACCGTATGAACCGACACCACCCAACTTTTTTATCTTTCATCTGACAGCAAAATGAAAAATACTGACTTCAAGAGGATAATCTTTGCACTTTAAATATCACTTTTTTTTTTTAATGGAAAGCCCCAATTTTTTACAAAATACCATATTTGTTGACATTTCGCTCAGCCGTTGTGCAAGATTTTTCTTAAATGGTTATTGCATAACACGCAAATATGTTTAGATTTTGATAAAAGTGAGGTCATAACATAATAATTAACAGACAATAGAAACTCATGAACTAAAGCGTGCATATTCTGTTCTTCGACTTGTTCCACCGAATTTCTGCAACAACTATGACATATTATTGTATCACAAACAAAACAACCTTTTTGTCTTTAATTTTGCATAAGTCTGAATAAACATCAAGTTTTCCACATGACCTACCATTCTTTGTTCGAGCTATATGTCGGTTGAAAGAAATTGAATTATAACAGGTAATTAGCCGAATGAAACAATTAAAACCACTTAACAAATACAATTTTTTTCGCTTGTATAAGTCTTGATTGCACTAGTAGCCGAGGTGAAAACAATTGCATCATTCAATGGACTTTTTTACGTAACAGGAAGTCTTTTTATAGTGACTTATGGTTTATTGGATGTAATGAATGGTGTGTTGAGGATTCGTTTCATTTACTTTCGATTGAAAAAGAAAATTTGGCGGAACTCTTATAGTAGGTACTCAATAGTAATATTAACAAGAAAACTATTTTTATCAGACAAAATATCAAAGTATCCTTGAAGCTCGATTAATTATAACTTGTGGCTTGAGGTTACTTTCATCTATTTATTAAAATCAAATATACGACAGTAGCCGATATGTATAATGATGTTGAAACGTTTTTCTCGTGATTTTCTTGAACATTATCGCGCATAAAATATGGAAAAAACAATGAATTGTATCGATCACTCTCGATATAAATGTCAATAAAATTCTTTATTATAAACTGCTCGCCAAAATAAAGAACATAGCAACTTTTCTGACCATATTCAATAAGATGTAACTTTGAAACGAATAAACGGTTTTTGTCGAGTGCTTTAGGATCCAAACACAGGTTGTAAATGTCAAAAATTGACAGATTGATGACTTTTACAAATGGAATATTATCTCAAATTTGTATTGACGTTTTTTTTCTGATTACTAATATACAGGGTTAGGAGAAATTACCAGAACGGTCGATTATTTTACAAGATACATGAGTTAGAAAAAACTGTCTCAAGTAAAAGTTGTGGGACTTCCAAAAATCTACATATCTGTCATGATTTGGAATATACAGGGTCTGGCATAATGCACCTTTTTTCATCAAATGCAACCCCCTGAATATTGATGAATATTTTGATTCTCCCTTCAATTTTGAGCAAAAATTGTGATACACATTCTGTTCCTAGATTGAACTGTTATCAAGATATCGCGATTTGAAAATGACATTTTTGAACTTTTGAAATGCTTAAAAACTCAAACGGTTCAAGATAGAGAAAAATGGTATACACTTTTTCACCGTAACTTTTCAAGAACTATTCTGTTATTTGAAAAGAAGGTACTGTCAACTGTCAATTTTTTTTTACACATTTTCGCATTCTCTGACAAGATGACAAGAATTAATTGAATGTCCTTGAAAAGCTCTTCAAAAGTTAAGATTTGAAAGTGCAGACCGTTTTTATCTTTCTCAAACCGTTTGGGTTTTATAGCATGTCAAAGATGCAAAAATGTCATTTATAAAACGCGATAACTCGAAAACGACTAGATTTAGGAGCATTATGTATAATAATTTTTTTTTCTTTAAATTGAAGGAAGAATTGAAATATTCATTAATATAAAGGGGATTCCATTTAAAAAAATGCAACTTTTATCTGCCATAACCTTATGGCCGACCCTGTATATTTCAATTCATCACGGATATGTAGATTTATCTAAGCCTCACAACTTTTATATGAGATATTTTTTTTAACTCGTGTATCTTTTGAAATAATTGACCGTTTTGGTAATTTCTCCTAACCCTGTATACAGGGTCCTTCATTAGTGCGTCGGGCAATCCTAGCGTGGTTATTTACAAAAGTAGAAAAAAAAGTTTTATACAAAAGTTGTAGAATGTGACTTTATGCATATTTTAAAAATATTTTCAAACATACAGGGTGCGTCACAAAAGTATGGCACGAAAAAGTATGATTTTTTTAAATGGAACCCCCTGTATATTAATTGATATTTCAATTCTTTCTTCAATTTGGAACAAAAATTGTGCTACAACTAATGTTCCTAAATTCAACCGTTATCGAGATATCGCGATTTAAAAATGGCATTTTCGCAACTTTGACATGCTATAAAACTCAAACTATTCAAGTTAGAGAAAAATGGATTGCACATTCCTATCTTAACTTTTCAGGAGCTATTCTGTCATTTGAATAGAAGGTACCGTCAACTGTCAACTTTTTTTGACACATTATGACATTTTTACACAAGAATGAATTTAATCTCCTTGAATAGCTCTTGGATAGTTAAGATAGGAAAGTGCAAACCATTTTCCTCTAACTTGAATACTTTGAGTTTTATAGCATGCCAAAGTTACAAAAATGCCATTTTTAAAACGCGATATCTCGATAACGGTTGAATTTAGGAACATTAGTTGTATCACAATTTTTGTTCCAAATTGAAGAAAGAATTGAAATATCAATCAATATACAGGGGGTTCCATTTAAAAAAATCATACTTTTTCGTGCCATACTTTTGTGACGCACCCTGTATGTTTGAAAATATTTTTAAAATATGCATAAAGTCACATTCTACAACTTTTGTATAAAACTTTTTTTTCTACTTTTGTAAATAACCACGCTAGGATTGCCCGACGCACTAATGAAGGACCCTGTATAGATTTGTGGCATTTCATGCACTAGTTTTCGAAATATGAGCGTCCAAAATATCAAATAAATGTTACATATTTACCCATAATAAAGACCATAGCAACGAGTTAACAATCAGATTTTCTTTAACTTGCCCAATTCACCCAACTATTTATCGTACTGTTGTGAAAAAAAAAACTAAACTAGTTTTTGATATTCATCATAAAATCTAGTAAAGAATTGTTTTTTAGCAAAATAGCAGTATTTTGAAACCTTTGCATCACTTCCTAGATCTCTTCCTTTCGCACCCGGTATATCATAGAAAACCTCATCTCATGCAAGATCTACAATAGTATGTCCACGGATGCGGTTTACAGGAGGTGAAATGGACCAAAAAATGAAAGATATTACAAAAAGTTATTCTTGATAAAAAAGTCTACATGCCGAAAAAATAGGAGCAACGATGAGAAAATAGATTTTTATTATACGGGTCCCAAAAATGTGAAAACATAAAATTAAACAAGAGCACAGTAATTTTTGGCCTTTTAACGTGAAATGATGAATAAAAAACTTATTCCAAATTTGGTTAAAACACTGAATCCGAACTTACTGAAGAAAATTGAATCTTTGATAATTTTATAAAATTGAACAATTTTGCAAGTCAGCATTTTACTACTATTATATTATTTTTTTTCCTACACAAGAACAGGTTCTTATGTACAGGTGTAAAAGTCATAAAATGCAAGTGGTAAAATGCTGACTTGCAAAATTGTTCAGTTTTTTAAAAAATTTATGAATTAAAATTTTGCCCAGTAAGTTCAGTATTAGGGTTTTAACTAAATTTGAAACAGGTTTTTTATTTATCATTTCACGTTAAAAGGCCAAAAACTGACTGTTTGCTCTTGTTTTATTTTATATTTTTTCATTTTTGGGACTCCCTGTATAATGAAAATCAATTTTCTCATCGTAGATCCTATTTTTTCGGCAAGCAGACTTCTTTAACAAGTATAACTTTTTGTCGTATCTTTCAATTTTTGGTCCATATCACCTCTTGTAAGCCGAATCCGCGGTCATACTGTATAAGGTAGCGATATAATGAAGTGTTTATATTTTTGGATATTTTGAAAAAAATGTTTTTGCTGATCTCTTTCAAATACTGGGTATGAGTAGAGTACTTTTATTTTATAAAATTTCAAGTGAATCGTCCATTGTATTTCCTATCTGACTAACATGCATTAAAAAAATGCTTTTGAAAAATAAATCGTTAATTCGAATGAGACGTTTTCGAATCAGATGTCCAACCAAAACCGAGTGTGTGATTAATGGATTGAACATCCGCTCAAGACAATCGAACTGAGAATAAAAGAAACAAAAACTTCGATAATGGCGCAGATAATCCTATTTAAAAAAAAAGAACTAGGGAGAGACAGCACGGCCTAGAAAATTTCAAGGATAAAAAATACAGGTCATTGTCACCCCGTATGTCATATCATTTCTCAACCATTTATTTATACTTGCGCCTTGCACACCACATGGAGACAATGACCTACAAGTGTCTTTCGTGTGTTCTCTAATTTTTTGGCAGGGCGATTTAGAACGATCAAAATAGAGTTGTACGCATTTGATTTAAATAGTGACGTTAGAAACTTATGCATGGAATGTATGTGATCTTGAAACATGAAATATTTTATAAATGATTTTGATGGATAACCGTTTTGTTACCATAATAGAGAACAACGGCGATGAGATTTCATTACTTATTAATGATTTTCAGTTAACTTTAAACTAAGGTCGAAATATACTGTTTCTCTTCGTTATCACTATTAATTTTTATTCAACAGAGAGATCCGAAGTTTCTGGATATATTATATTTTCAGCTTTTAACAGCCGTGAGTTCAATTTTCGGTTAGAGTGAAACGTAATAATTATTTTTGAAATATGTTTTTCAATCCACTTGGTTAAACAAAATAATAATTATTGCCATCACTCGAACAATGGAAATACTGCAATCGAATATTAAATTCCTCATTGTTTTATTCATTATTACTATTTTTGTTTGTATGAACATTAAAAACGAGATATTCTTTATCCGATAATTTGTATTCGTCTTATTGGAAGTATTTGGCTGCGGTACTATTCTAAAGACGCGAAATGTCAATGCACCAAGTATCATCTAAAATAAGGTTTACAGCAGCCAATGAACCGATTTGTCTAAAACGTTTGAAAGTCCTACTAGAAAATAAACATTGCATGCCAGTTAGCTACGTTGCTCAAATATTTGCACTGCTATTTTAAATTCATTTATGTAGAGTTTGCAAGATAAAAGGTATATCATAAAATGTAATGACTATACTCATTGTAGCAGTTTCATATTTTTATTTCCTGATTTTTTGCGAACATTTTGATGAATCAGGAATTATTATAAAAAATATAGAATAGGCATTGGACTTTAGAGGGAGATGAGACATAGTGCATACATCAAAGAAGTGGTGGGATGTGAGAAAGAATCTGTCTTGTCCTTGTCTGATCCTCATTGTTTTTGTCAGGTTTCAATATTCCCAATGTTTAAAAAAGATAGTATTAACCGAGGTGTTAACCATAAGCTATCACTTTTCTAAGTTGATATTTTCCACTCTCTAAGAACTGGCATTCTATTCCATCACTTTCCGGTAGCCATTTTGTAGTGATTCATTGTCGACAACACCTGTCATTATTTTTATAGGGATCCCTATGTCCATACGTCCAAGGGCATGGCTCTACTTGTGTGGCGGAGAAATAATGATGGAGAAACATCCTGGCAGATATGATGACTTACTCACTGCTCATGGAGACCCAAGAGCACTTGAAGATATAAAGAAAGACATTCATAGACAGTTTCCGACTCATGAGATGTTCAATTCTGAAGACAAACCAGGGTAAGGTGGAAAGCACATTTTTGAAAAATACAGTTTTTGAAGGTGATAAATCCGATTTCGGTATTAGTTTGAATCTAGTTCCTAGAGGGAGCTTTCTACATGCCTAATCATATTGTTTTTATATTTTATATTACCATATAAAGCTGTGACTATTTTAACTTAATACTAGAAAACAGTCATTATTTCTGGTTCACTTAACTCTCAGGAATATAATAACATGGGCAAAAATATGTCTTTTGACGTGGATAATTTATTTTCATGACATACTTCCAAATATGCACAAGTTTAGCTTTAAACTGTAATCATCAATTATTATTATGCATTGTCTAGTGCTTGGCTGAGTTAATTGGTATATCTGTTTGCATGAAAAGCATCAATCAATTATTATGAAAACCAAAAGCATATTAAATTTGTAGGAATAGTCAAAATGATAACAAGTCAATTTTAAGCTAAAACAATCTTCGATAATTGACATTAATTGACGCTATTGCGATTATACTGGTCTCATCTGTTCGCCTTATGTTACTGCCAAGATTATTAATAGCCAACAATATGATGTGTATACAGGGTATAAAAAATCCGGAATATTCGCCATAATTTTGAAAACGCCTGAATGTTTTTAGACCAAAATTGATATGCTTATTAAGCAAATCTTATTGACTCACCATACATAAGCGATTTCATACCTGAATGATCCGGATTTATTATTTATTACAAAAGCATACCAATTTGAGTTGGACATATTCAGCCGTTTCTTACAACGTTCCAGATTTTTCTTACACCTTGTATACATAAACTCAACTTTCACAGACAACATCAACTCTTCAACGTCCTCAAAGCATATGCAGTAAACAATCCTGAAATAGGTTATTGTCAAGCACAAGCCCCAGTTGCAGCATTCCTACTGATGCACATGCCGGCCGAGCAAGCCTTTTGGTGTTTGGTATCGATATCAGATCGATATCTTCATGATTACTATTCTCCCGATATGGAGGTAGTTCAGAGGGATGGATTCATATTACAAGGTAAGGTTTGAAAAAAAAAAGTTTTATTGTACAATAAAGAATAAAATTGATTGCTTCTTAAAAAATACCAGAAAACAAACGATTTTTGTGTTTCTTACAAAAAGTTATGAAGGTTGTCCCAATAGGGATGCACATTTCAAATTTCGCGGTATTATTACATTATTCGTAGCAAGCCAAAAAAACAAAACATAGGAAACATTTGAACAGTGTGATTATACAGGGTCGAAACAACGAATTAATATTGTTAAAACACACTACAAATATGTTATGCGGAAACAGTTCGTAAAATGCGTGGCATTTTTTGGTCGACACAATGCGCCAAATCACACAACCGTTCAAAGATGACGAATTAGATTATTAATTACTTATTACAATGATTACGCTTATGAACCGATAACAATTCTACAGTTGAAGAACCAAATTGAACGCGTTATTAGCGAAATTGGGACAGAACTATGTGATGTGTTGAATAACATTCCTCGGAAAAAAATAAGATTATTTTTCACGTTCAATTGCAGTGTATCAACTTTACATCAAAATATAAATAACACTTAGTTTAAAATTAATTATGACTTTTATTTCACAATTAAAATGTGTGTTCTTATTGGGACACCTTTTACAATCATTTAAATCCTTGCAGTCTACGGTCTTATTTTGATTAAACAATCTCAAACAAGATTGTATTGAAAGTCTTTTGAGAAAACTTTTTAAAAACGGTTATTTCGAGTACATTTTTTTTCTCTAGACTATAATGACTTACTTTTATACAGGCTGTTTTTTAACTGAAATCTGATACTTGGGTCCTCGGATGATTTCAATACAAAATAGGTCCGCATCCGCGCAATTTTCAAAATACAGGTAAAATTGAAAGAAATACCAATAAAAGAAGCCTTAAAAATATTGGGTAGAAACCAAGCTATAAAATTTTTGAATATCCTGTATCTATAAAACTACGCGGTTGCGGAATTATGCTCATAGGAAATGTTCGTCGTCAGAGGATTATCTTCTAAATACCATTCGCGCTTTAAAATTAACCGGATAAATTTTCAATCATGCGTGTTTTCTCTACAAATTAGCTGGAAATTTATCGGTGTTATGATCACCACTCGTGGTATGACCACCGAAAATTCCACTTTTATTAGGTGGTTGCCTTTCTTAGAGATTGTCCATTAATATTATTGAAAGCTTTAATTACAGCTGCTCGAAGCTCATCTATTGTACAATAAGTTTTTTTGTACACCCAAAATGAGATTTTGGGTTCTTTTGCGGGGTATTTCCGTTATTCTATTAAATAGAAAATTGCGGTTTTCGCAACAGTGTGCTACTTTTTCGTGAAACGATGTCGTTAACAAAATTTTCATAGCCCTTTTAGTTTTCAAGATAGAGGGCTAAACTGAAAATGTTGCATTTCAAGGTACCCCTCGTATCTAAACTATCAGATAAGTTATGGAAAATGTGAAAACTGTTTCTTATACAACTTTTCTCGTAGAACTCGATTCTGCCTCCGGAATTAGTATACAGGGTCAGGTCAAAAAGTTATCGGACCCAACTTTATTTTTTTAAATAGAACACCCTGTATATTTATTGTCCATAAGATTTTTCTTTTTTTTACCTTTTCAAAAATATATAACAGTATGTACTCTTAATAAAACAAACATTAAACATTGTAATTTATTTCACTTTTGTTCAATTTTGTCCCGATTCTTAATAAAGACGATTTATTATTATTATTATTATTATCCAAAGTACAAATTTTGTATTTTATACGACAGTAAAACGCAACACTGTACCTGTCATGTCTGTCTATTATCAAACAATAAGGATGTCGCTCATCCAACCTAAACTCATGTCTAATTCAACATTAAACACAAATTCAATAATATTGTAACTTCGGCGATCACCATGTTGCCATCTATGTCGACCAATCAGACCAATCACGGGCGCCGTCCCTGTTGCGTTTTACTGTAGTCTAAAGGAAATAGGCCATTTCAGAAACCTGTCAACTGATGACAGCATGTACCGTAAACAATGAACAATTATCGAATTCTTGTGTTTTTTCCTCATTATTGCTTATGTTGTTGTGAAGTGAAATGTGGCAGTAACAATGTGGGGGATAAACTGAGTTTTTATCGTTTGGCGGTAGTTTCAACTGTTGTGCAATAAAATAATTTGTGGTGAGCACTTAATAGAGACTTTTTGCATCTCCTAAATTTTCATTCCGTTGTTGTTATCGTTATTCTGAGCATACCCAGTGACAACATCACAATCCTTTATCGTTATTAACGGATTCCTTTAGTTACGGAGAAATAAGGAAGAGCTTATCGTTATGGTAATGCTTATTTTTCAGCAGCGATGTTGCCGGAATGTGTAAAATTGAATGGATACTACTGCTAATAATTTTCTAAAGCAATTGATCAAAATAAGATGCAAATAACTACTTTACATGACAATAAACGATCGAGGAAACCAAAATGGAATGTTAATACATACAAAAAATAAACCCAGTGAAATATTCTCCTTTATTTCATACTTTTCCGGATCGATCTACTCAACAATCTGACACATCTTGTCACGAACTCAATCACGGAACACGACCTAACTCGGACCTAACCCTATTTCTCTGCTTCTGACATCTTATAAATATTTTTGTTGTTTTATGTTTATGCTCTGTACAACTAACTAATTTGTGTGTGTCTTTACTTTATAGATGATTCGAAAATAGTTGAAAGTCGGGGAAGTGTAACTCGTTTTTTAACACCGGTGCTGTGTGTAGTTCAAAGTCTGTCCATTTTAAAGATAATTTTATCAATCCCCAATTTTATTATAATTGGTATGGTATCGTCGTTCAGGTATGTCCGATGTTTAAAAAAAAAAGATTATAGATATAGAAATAAATACTGGCGAAATAATTAGTTAACAAGAAATAATTACGAAAACTGTCATTAGTTTCGCCTGTTGGTCAGACGCAAGATTACGAATAAAGTGAAATAGTAGTGGAGCAAAACCTCCCCTAATAACGGATAAAGTTAATGTCATTTTTAATAAAGTTAACCATAACGGATGAAATATCTGATGTTATTTTAAGAGGTGCAAAAAGGCTTTAATAACCAATCATGCCCATGTTAGTTATTTTTGGAAAACCCTGGGGGCTTGCATCAAAGTCTGAATCACTCAAACTAAAGGGGGATCTGTTGTTTACAACTTTGTGTTTGTATATTATCAAAACTTCTGGGCTTTCAGTTTCTAACTTCGCGAGATAATTACTCATTTCAAATATCAGAATCTCAACAAAACCATATTGCGCACTAAACATTTCGAAAAATGTCTCAGAAAGTAAAGAAAAATAGTGATGATTAATGTTTGTTCACGGTACAATCAGCTGTCTTTGAGGTTATGTTCTGAAATGGCCTATGACAGAGCCTATGGCGAATGCTGACGATGACATTTAACCAAAAAATTTGAATATAGATTTTAATTTCTCAAAATCAGCTATGAGTTGACGAATAAAACCATGCCCTTGGACTATTCCAGAATTAAACTGATAACTCTGCAAATTCTTCTTTCTGCGGTTCTTGAGTTATTGACACATCATAAATAATAAAAATAGTCTTTATTTAGCACTATGGCTATAAAAAAAACAGTTACAAAATAAATACCTAGTGATAATAATAATGTAAAAACTAAAGTCACATGGTGTAAGTATAAAATTATCGTCAATAAATTAAGAAAAATGTTGTTAAATATATAAATAATCAAGAACACTACAATAAAACAAAAAACAAAAATATAATTTTGGGAATAATTAGACAAAAGGGAATTTTCCTTTCACCCTCACCAATTCAAAACAAAAAACATTCACAACTTGGACAATAAAATATGTGTTCTCAATACACAAACACAAAGATTTTAATTTTTATACAGGGTGTCCCTGAAATGACTGTACAACGCTTAACCACAAATTTCTTGTCCTTAACCAAAAAAAAAGGCGATCTAGGCAAACTTACCTGTATCCAAAATTGCTTCGTTAATTCTAGATAGGCGTCAAAGATTCAAAAAAAAAATGGTTTTTTGATAATTTTTGGTATCTAGTCTTGGACCATGAAATAACGTTTTTTGTTTTTTAGCGACCGGTTTCAATCAACCGGAAGTGTTATAAAGGTGACGTCATAATATGTAGTTATTTCTTTTAATTTTTCATACGGTGCGCGTATAAAGCCGGGACCCCCTTCACTTATACAGGGTGGGGCACGTAAAACCTTCTCACTCAGGTTTTTTCTCGTGTAAAAATCACTTGGACCAGTCAATTTTTGTTTTTGAGGGACACATTTTTGTCGTATTTTCCCCCCTAGCTGTCAACCCATCAGCAGAAGTGACAGGTACCTCCAAAAAATAAATACATAAAAAATAAAAAAATAATGAATAGTAGCAGCTTGAAATTTCGGGCACAGCTAATAAATCAACTTATAAGCTGTGATTCGGGGATGTACAGCTGGTTCGTAAAAAAACTGGTATTGCTCAAAGAAATGTTCAAAAAATTGAGCAGTGTAATATTTGTTTTGACAAAACAAAAAAGTATGACGTCATATTTTTACCAGGTTGATACTTTTGAATATTTTTTTTTCAAATGACTCCTCACATGAGTACAGGAACTCAAGCGAAAATATTGAATTGATCGATTTTGTGTATCAAAATTTGCAAATCTACCTGATTCAAATCAATTATTCACATACATACATCATAACATACCCAAACTTTTCACTTGAATGACATGTCACTGTCGTATAGTTTTGTCAAAACAAATATTACACTGCTCAATTTTGTAAACAATTCTATGAGCAAACCAGTTTTTTTACGAACCAGCTGTACCGAATCCTAATAAAAACACCTATTAAATGGCGTATCACTCGACCCCCCTTCCATTTGAAATTCTGGGGCCACCTATCTGCCACGCTTAAAGGTTAACAGGTGAGGGGTGAAAATACCTTAAAATGTGTCCCTGAAGAAACAAAAATTGACGATTCCAAGCAATTATTGTTGCTGAATCACCTAACATCTGAAAAAACATGGGAGGAAAATTCCTGTACCACCCACTGATCTAAAACCAACACACACTGTATAAAATCGATCAGTATATTTACCATATTTCTGTTTCAAGAAGCAAGAAGACGCCAAATAAAACAATTCTGCAATTGTTTTTCTTCTTCTTCTTCTTCCTTCTTAGAAATAGGCGAACCGCCTGTTTGTTTGCGTCGTCTCTACCCGTCAGACTGCCAAATTGTCGCTCCATCGCTTTCGTGGCCGCCCTAAGCTTCTTCGACCTAGCGGTGATTTGTCACGCGCAATTCTGACTATTCTTCCGTTGTCCATTCTGCTGATGTGCTGGTCCCACTCTCTCTTCCTATCAAGTACCCATTCGTTTACGTTTTCCACCATGCATGCTCTCCTTATGTTCTCACTACTCTCCCTGTCCAGAAGGGTCTTTCCAGCTATTCTGCGAAGTACTCTCATTTCGGATGTCTCTGAAGTTGTTTGGTTTTTGCCGTATCAGGTCTAGTTTCTGCAGTGTATGTCATTATTGGTCTTACCGCGGCCTTATAGATTCTGGACTTCGTTTCCACCGTTATATTTTTATTTCGCCATATTGTGTCATTCAAACATCCTGCTATTCTCGTTGCCTTTGTTGTCCTTTCTCTGACCTCCGCCTCAACTTCGCCATATCCTGAAATATCTATGCCTAGATATTTAAACTTCATTTCCTGCTGGATAATATTGCCGTCCACTTCTAGTTTGCATCTTAGTGGTACTTTTGATGTCGTCATGCATTTAGTTTTCTTAGTCGATATGCGCATATTGAGTGACTTGGCAGTGCAGCTAAATCGATGCAGTAAACGCTGTAAATCGTCTTCACTTTCAGCCAGTAACACACAGTCATCTGCATAGCAGAGAACTGTAATATCCTGGTCACCCATGCTGTATCCCTTTAGCGGGCGTACATTTCTTATAATTTCGTCCATGATGATGTTGAACAAAAGAGGACTCAGGGAGTCACCTTGTCGAATACCACGACCTGCACTTATTGGTTCGGTCAGTGCTCCATTAATTTTGGCCTGAATTTGATTCGCTTCATATATGTTTTCGATAGTTTTAATGAGATTGTGTGGTATTTGCCTATTATAAAGAAGATGCACAACGTCTTTCAACCGCACACGGCCGAACGCCCCCTCCAAATCAATAAAGCACATATACGCTGGTCTATTGTATTCAATTGATTTTTCTGTTATCTGTCTTATAACAAAAACCGCATCCGTACATGATCTGCCCGACCTGAATCCCTGCTGTTCATCTGCTAAGGATGTTAAATCGTTAATTTTGTTTGTTATAACTTTGGTTGTTAGTTTCAGGGTAGTGCTCAAAAGATTTATGCCTCTATAGTTTGAGGGCAGTTTCTTGTCACCCTTCTTAAACATAAGAATAGTGGTGCTGGTTCGCCATTCATCGGGTATCCTGTGTTGGTAGATGATTTTATGAATAAGGGATGTAATCTGCTGAATTAGGCATTGGCCGCCATATTTAAGTAGTTCATTGGGGATCTCATCTTGCCCCGGGCTTTTTCTATTTTTTAGTTTTCGAAGGGCTATATTTATGTCTGCTGTCTCAATCTGTACGTTGTCGTTCGTCACTATTTCGGGTTTATCAAGTTCAACCTCCACTTCTTCCGATTTATATAATTCTGATAGATATTCAACCCAAGTTTCCATTGGTATGTGATTAGTTTCGACTAACTCGTTAACCTCTTTTCTTTGGGTTCTTATGAAGCGCCAAATTTGTTTTTGAAGGCCGTAGAAGTCACTTTCCATCCGTCTCGAAAAAAATTCCCAATGTTGATCTTTTATTTGTCTAACTAGTGCTGTTGTTTCGTTTCTGATTCTTCTATATGTCTCATATGATTCTTGTGTCTGTAGTGTTCTGTACGTGAGGTAAGCCATTTTCTTCTCTCTGCATTTTTCTTTAATTTCTGGGCGGAACCATGGAGTTTTGTTTGTTTTGGTGTTGTTATTATTTTTTTTTATATTTCGGGTGCCTAAGGATTCACATGCGGCCTCTTTAATGTTGCTCTTCAGTTTTTCCCATGAGGTATTAATGCTATCTTCTACTCTTATTGGGTTTACTTGGATTTTTTCTGCTAGTCGATTCTGGTATAATTGTTTAGTCGACAGGTCCCATAGCGATTCGATGTTAATTTTTGATTCTTGAGATGTTTGTCTTGGGTTCTTGTATGGTTTAAATTTGATGTTAATTTTTGCTAGTAGTAGGCTGTGATCACTTCCTACATCAGCTGAATTTAGCGTCCTGACATCAAGTATTTGTAGTGGATGGATGCATCGGTTTGTAACAATATAGTCGATGGTAGATCTATGGCCTCTAGTGTTACCGAATGTGAATTTGAATTGCACTTTATGGTCGTAGAAGGTGTTGTTAATGCGTAGCTCATTGAAGGAGCACAAATCAATCATAAGTTCTCCATTATCATTCAGTGTATTTTCATTAAACCTTTGCTTAATTCCAGGGACTATTTGATTTCCAATGCGGGCGTTAAAATCTCCAATTGTTTTTATTAAATGATAATATTGGCCATCTAAAGTACAAAGCAAAAAAGATAACTTAAAAATAAATTAATTGTCCCGAAAACAAGACTATTTTTGATTTTTTTTTTCCGGATCAGTTCTTCTTTCATTGTTTCCGTTTGTCGTTTTGCAAAACTATATAATCTTATTTTTGGATAACAACCTATAATGAATTTGATTAATTTGGTCTTTGGATTTGCCATACGTGAAAAAGTCATACACAAATACTCTACGTCCAAAGCAAACTTATCCAAACTACAAAAGGAGAACACAACAAAGCATAGGTAAAGCAATATGGCGTCGATAACGAATAAACGAAAACCGATGTAGTACGGGACTGGTTCACTAAACATCTGGGCGAATCGATAGATTGAATTCTACTACGCATGAACGACATTCCCTAGCTCTACTGGAAAATGTCCGTGAATCTGACGCAGAAACACATATTTTCGCCCATGCCAGCAAGTGTGGCGTTGCTTCAGATGACGGATTTATTATGCTTATCCTTTGGTTTTAGATCAGTGATGTCTACCAAGTAGACAATAGTTTAGCTGTCTTATTCCAGTATCGTTGATTTTACGGCAAGGGCCTTATCTGTATAGAATTTCTTGTTCTTTATTTTTTGTGACCACGCAAAAAGTCATACGCCTCACAAAAAGCGAGATATTTGAGAAAATGTAATCTTTTTCACATTTGATCTTGAATAACTTGAAATGCGAGCGCGATATTCATTGGGACTTTCTAGACATTGCTATTAAAGTTAAAAAGATAGTGTAAACAAAATTTTGGCTCACTCGGATTTTTTGCGCAGATGCTGCATTTTCCGGTCTAATATAACTGGTGTATTAGTTGATGCTCCAGATTGTGCCGATAGTGTGAATTTTCATTACTGTTCATTAGATAATTCCAAAATATTTTACACAAAAAATCATAAGGTTCACACTGATTGTCACACAAACCATTAATTTGGATTCCAAACTTATGGGTCTTTGATTAGTGGTTCATCATTGCGCGTATGATGTATTTTGGAGCTGATTGGTGAACGTGGATCATGTTGAAGAAATTGGAGGTACTGATTGCCCTTTTCTGTGGATTTATAAACTTGGCGTTGGTGATGACGTTCGAGATGAACCAAGTTCATCTTTTCTCAACGCTGTAGGTCATGCGCTCGTAGCCAAACCCTAGCATGACCCTCTCAACCAATAGGAACACTTTGATTCAATCACAGCTGTTTACTTTTACATAAAACATGTGGGGTATTTTATTATATTCATCTACACTGTGGGCCAAATTAATTTAGAACCTAGTTTGATCCTCAATAACTTTTTTGTTTGTTTATGGATTTAGATGAATTTTGGATATGATATTGGTCAATATGTTCTGGATGTTCCTCCAAAATTGAGTTGTCGAATTTTGGACAGGACCGGACTTACGACGTTTTTATAAAATTGGTGCATTTAAGCTCGTTGCAAAAACGAACTGCGCTACGTACAGACCAACTGATATATTTTTTGAGAAGGACATTAATGGGAAAAGGTATCCTGATAATATCAATATTTTAGAACCATAACCTAAGAAACTATGATTTTTTCTATATGATGGTGCTTGTCGGCATAAAAACTATTTCACTTCGTTTTGATCAAAATTTCTTGAAATTCCGTTGCAACGTGGATCGTTTGTTGAAAATTGTTTTGAGAATCCAGAGTTTGCCTGTTTGATTTTGAATACGTAGACATGGTTCTATCTATGAAAGATAAAATCCCGATCAAACGATTAATGGAAAAGAACATTTATGCACGGCAATGTTGCGGCCCCTTTCAAATTATCGAGTGAAATTAAACAAAGTTAAAAAAC
>OY293304.1:56764788-56973131 GCA_958502075.1 Orchestes rusci
CCCTTGAAGTAATCTATGCAATGTTGCTTCTGATGGAAAATTTTGAAAATTAACATAGGGGGCATCGAAAATGCCGTTGTCACGGTAAAACTAAAAATTTAAAAAAAAAAACATTTTTTTTTGTAAAAAAAATATAAAATTAGAGTAATTCGAGGATTATTTTTTTATCTTAAGAAACATTGAGCATTCGAGCTAATGTCAAAATTACCATGATAATGCCGTTTTCAAAGCCTCCTATGTTCATTTACAAAATTTTCCATTTAAAAACACATTGCATAGATTACTTAGATTAAGTTCAAATATCTTGAAAAAGGTTACTCCTAGGCACTTCTACAAAGTAGACCTTTTTCAAGTAACTATGATGGAAAAATCACTTTTTCAATCTTAAAAAAATGTACGTGTGCGTACAAAAAAGTTCTGACTATTTAAATGAGTGAAAAGTTGTGTAAGTGGAGCCCCCTACAAGTAAGAGCAATTCCGTGCTCAGATTTGAATTTTGCATATCAAACATCCCCTATGTACGAAATTTCATCAAAATAACATGATTATTTTAAAAGTTATTTGAAAAAATCAAATATCAAAATTCAACTTTGACACCCTGTATCTCTGTTAATATCAACTTTCGGATGTGACAAATTGAGGTCTGTCGCAATATTTTTGTGTGACGAATCTACTGTTACCGTATGACCCATTACTTCTGGTCCACCCTGTAGAGGTTACTCGACCCAATTTCAAAGCAATAAGTCGTTTGTCAATAATCTTTTCAATCCTTATACATTATTATATTCTATACTGTGCATTAGGCATGCATTTGTTTCAAGAAATTATAGATTTGAGAGATAAGCACAAATGCTAAATGCTTGAGACGCAGCCGTTATTGAGTATATTATGTATTGTATATTTATTATATTCAAATATGAACATAATAATTTATAAAATTATAACGCATTTCTTATTTTTAAAACATACTCGATTTTACAACTTTCGAAATTTTCTATCCTAACAACTAAAAATCTATTATATTATTATAATATATAAAACAAAGGTTCTTAATAAGGTGAATGTTCATATATTATACCGATTGCTTACATCGTATTGTTGGAAAAAATGGGATACATTCTGTAGTTTGTTATCCCTGGCATAAACGATACCCTTCAGACTTCTTAACTTTTTATCCGGCTCAAAAAACATAAAACACAATAAGCTGGAGCATCACACGTTTTTGAATATCGCGCTTAAAAGAAAAATAAAACAGGATTAACTGAAGCGTCATCTAGATTTTTGAATACCCCGCTTATATAACAGCTGGAAGTGACACTGTCAACAATAACGCATGATTTGGCAACGATGGAGCTCGGGTAATGTATCATCTCGTCTTGACCGATCGTATCGCTCAAGATCACTCGTGCCACTATCGAAATCGTTCGCATGTCATTCTTGAGAACTCGTCTCATGAACGAGTACTCGAATTTGACAACGAGCGGGTTTTCTCGCTCGAATCGTACATCATAGTGTTCGCAAGACTTATTTGTGGTTAGAAAATTTATTTTTTCAGCGTTTGCTGAACTCGAGATCGTGTTGATTGGAGCTTTTTCCAAACATTGAATAACTTGAGTTTACAGGATATTTTCTAAACACGGGTGAATGATTCGTGAGGTAATTTCTGAGGTATTTTCATGAACATTTTTGAAAAAATGCGATTCAAGGTAGGTAGATGGATAGGTACGCCCCTTCAAATAGGGCACCCCGAGACGGTCTTTTTCCATGTTTCAGAAATCGTTCATACAAAAAACATGCGATTCAATACATCGCATAAACTTTCAATGCTGAATCAGACTTTGAACTCAAAATTTTAATGCATACTTTTTCAAAATTCTGATTTAAGAATAGGAATACCTGAAGGATTTTAAGGTGAAAAAGGTATACTCAGTTCACATAGATAATAAAGTTAGTAGTTTTTGACAAAATTGTAATTTGTTACATCGATGCATTGGCACCCCAAAGACAGGCCTTCCTCAATATTTGCGGAACCCTCAAACTAAAATATCGAAATTTGGTACCCTTCATAAACTTTTGAGGCCAAATAATCCAGAGCTGAAAAATTTCAAATTGTTTATCAGGGGTGCGTAGTGATTCACGGCTTGACTTGATTTTCAAGCTACTTGACTTGACTTGACTTGAAATCAAGTCAATCTCAAGTCAAGTATCTGTTTTTGGAATTCAAGTCAAGTCAAGTAGTTAGACATCAAGTAGCTTGACGATCAAGCCCAAAATATTCAAGCTACTTGAGTTTGATTTCAAAAAATGTACATTTCATAACAATAATCTGAACTGCCCAAACGTAAAAAGAATAAAAATCTGAGTACAAAAAAAAAGCAAAATATAAAAAAACAAACGGACATACTTTGTTAAATAATAAATAATAAAACAACAAAACGAAATGATGTAATGATACAAAAAAACAAAAATGAATGCAGTAAATTATTATTTTTGTTTTCGCGGCAGGCCGGCAGGTAAGCTTCTTAAGCTACGTTCCTGACAATCCTGACAGTTGACAGTAGTGACATTGGCAGAAATGACGCATATCACCGCATCGATCGGAATCAACATTGCCAAGCTGCATAATTGTCTCAAGTTTTCGGTTTAATGCCCTACCAGCTATACAGCTAGGATTTAAATGTAGCAGAGCTTACAGCTTGTCATTTTTCTACCGGGCGTTGACTTCGACCATGGAAAGCTATCAAATTGAAACTAAGCAGAATCAAACTGATTCCTATATCTTGATACTTGAAAAAATCGAAATTAATATTATCTGGCAGAAATAATAAGATGCTTTGGTCAGTCAGTCATAATGATAATTATTGCTTAATTATTAGAATAATCATAAGAATTATTATTATTATGTACATTTTAGATAAAAAGTGGAAAAATACGTAAGTACCACGAACACGAATTTGATATGTGATGATACATTATACTTATTCACTTATTCGAATGTGTACTTAGTTCAAAGATACTGGAATAAACCTTATAATGTGTGCCTCATTTTTTGCGCAGTTGTTGATGCAAATTTATAAATGAATTGACTAACTAATTATTCTTAATCCTAATAAAAAAATCCTCAAAATAGTTATATTTCGTCTACATAATATTAAATTGTTTTTATTGTGTGAATATGTAAGTATGTACCGTACCTATGTAGGTATAATATGTAATTTGATTCTGATTAGTTCCAATTTGAAATTGATTTTTCTTAATTTGAATTCATCAAATCTTAATTCGAAGTTGAAGAGGTCGGTATAGATGTTTCCACAAGTGCCTGCTTGCTGTAAGCTCAGTGAATCTCCTGTGTACATTTCACGTTATCAAGTATCAAGTAGCTTGATTTCAAGTCAAGTCAAGTCAAGTAGTTCTGACTGTAAATCAAGTCAAGTCAAGTAAAAATTTTTGAAATGCTTGAGTTTTCAAGTCAAGTCAAGTATCTAAGAAAATAGTCAAGCTACTTGGCTTGATGAATCCCTAGGGGTGCGTCATAACTGATGTGGTTGGAGGTGAAAAAGCCCCATTCTCTGTAGCTCTAGCATCAACGTCATGCAAACAAATAAACAAATGTTGTTATCAGCTGACTCATTGACAATTGATTGACACTAAAATTATTGCAATGAATCTAGCCGCACTCGTGATTGTGAACTTGCGAACGTTTTAAATCGAAAGTTATGGGATGCTGAACAACCCTTTCTATTGTTTTCAATTTAGGCGTAGTACTGCAATAATTTAGCTTAGTCAGCATTTGTTAGTTTATAAATATAGTAACCAGCCTTAGTCATTAGCTTTATCATGTCTAAACTCTTGAACCAGTGAGGTCTAGATGTTTTAAAGTTCACTTTTCCAAAATAAAATCTTTTTTTAAAAACCGTTCATCTGCGTCTCAACATTTATTTGGCGCAGTCGGTAGGATTGGCAAACATATCCGACACACATCGCGGAGTAGTTCTGTCTCAACAGTTAATTGCCAATTCCGAAACAACGCGGTGGACGGTGAAAAAGTACGATTTTGGAGCCGTTGGTGGAAGACACACATCGCGGAAGCCAACAACCCCTTTTTGGTCGAGGACAAACATCGCCAAAGCCAAAAACAACCCCTTTTGGTGAAAGACACACATCGCTGAAACCAAAAACAACCCCGTTGGTAGAGGACACACATCGCCAAAACCAGCAACCATAGAGTTATATTCAAAGCACATATTTACTACAGTAATGCAGATCGTGATTTTATTTTTGTAAGTACATTTTGATTATTAAAGTGATTTCTGCTCCTTATTGATTTTTATCTTATGTCGAGATCTGATTCTGAAAGTGAAATTGAGGATATTATAAACAAATTCAATTTAACCAATTTATTTTCTAATCGAAGACAAGAAAATATTGATTCTCGAAGAAATAATCTTTCAAGAACCACAATGGAACAAGTAGTAGCACCAGAACCTGTTGTTAATTATCAATTACTGAATTTATATGTTGATACTATTCCTGTTTTTGAGGGAAATCCTCATAAATTGCAAATTTTCATCACTAGTTGTACTAATTTTATAACGAATTTTCATAGAGAAGGAGATGAAATTCTCAATAATTTTATTATGCGAGCTATTATTGGAAAATTATCAGGCCGACCCTCAAGTTTGATAGGTTCGCGAGTAAATGAACTTCTTTCATCGGATGATGTTAAAAATGCGCTTCAATTGAGTTTTGGAGATCAAAGAAATTTAGATTGCCTTCAAGATTTGATCGCATTAAGTCCTACTAAAAGTGAAACTCCTTATAATTTTGGTATGAGATGCCAAGATGCACGTTCTTTAATTTTTTCAAAACTAAACTCAACAGGATTTACAAATGCTGAAAGAGTAATAAGATTAAGGAATTACGAAGAATTAGTTTTAAAAACATTTGTGAGAAATTTAACAGGGCAACTTCAAAATAATATTCGATTGAGAGACCCTCAAACTCTAGAAAATGCAATGGCATTAGTTATTGAGGAAGAAAATTTCATGTACAGTTAAAATCGTGGACATTCACTTAATTCACAACAATTTAAACCGAATCCACGAATAACCCCTTTCAATCAACAACAAAATGTAAGACCAATTAATTACCAAAATAACATGAATAACGCAAATTTCCAAAGACAAGGTTTTAATCCGAATTTTCAACGAAACTTCAATGATAATTTTCAAAGACATAGTTTCAACCCCAATTTTCACAGACCAAACTTGAATCAGAATTTTCAAAGACCACAAATGAATAATAATTTTCAAAGACAAAATTTTGGATTTAATAGAAATCAATTTTAACCAAGTTATTCGCAACGGAGGAATTTTCAGAGACCAATTTTTAAGCCACCATCTCAAAATGTGAGACACAATCAATTTAATTCTAATCAGCCGGAACCAATGAACACATCATCTTTTTCAAGTTTTGTGAAAAGAAATAAAACCTTAAATTTTGCGGAAATTAATTATCAAGAAAATGCGTCACTAGCAGATAACCCTGAAGTCAACTCTTATGACTCATTCATAGGAAATGGTAATGCTGACTCACAAAATGAAAATAGAAACCATTGTACTGACAATGAACCATTGTCCCATGTAGATAATACTCATCCATATAATATGCATGATGGAAATTTTACCTTGGACAGTTTTCAGAACGACAAAACTTAATACATTTAAATAATATTTCATCAACTTTACCACATATAATAATACCCCAACTCAACGCTCAAGTTTTTGATTGATACTGGAAGTACGAAAAGTTTAATTTCTCCGAAAATTGTTGAAAAGTTTTATCCACACAGAATTTTTAATGAAGATTTTCAAATTGAAACAGCACACATGATAACTTTTCACGATAAAGTTATCCAAATTCCAATGTTTGACATGTTTAAAGTAAATGAATTTCACAAATTTTATATTTTTGAATTCAGTGAAAAGTACGATGGATTAATTGGTATTGATTTATTGAAACAACTCAAAGCAGTACTTGACATTGGTAAAAAAGAAATATCAACACCTTTGGTTAGAGTCCCAATTATCCAAAATGAAGTTCAAACACCAAAACAAAATAAAAATTTGAATGACAATTATTCTATCGAAATACCCCCGAGAACAAATATGATCGTAAAACTACCAGTAAATTTGGAAAATGGTTTTGCTTTCTTTGACTATTTAAAATTTGGGAATTTAGTAAAAACTCCTCAAGCTGTTGTCAAAGTTGAAAATAATTTCGCATTTACTTCAATTTCTGATGGACGTGATGAATCAATCAGACTTCGAGTTCATAAACCCTTTGAAGTTGAAAGTTGAAATATTAATGAAGTAAACTTTGTAGAAAAAAACAATTTTCCACAAACACCTGAATTTGACAAAAATAAAGATGATACTTTGAAATCTAATTTGAAAAATCTAAGATTAGAACATTGCAATCTCGAAGAAAGAAAAGCTATAAGAGACCTTTGTTTTGAAGTTAGAGATATTTTTCATTGTGACCAATTACCCTTGACTTTTACTAATCACATACAACACCCTATCAATTTAAGTGACGAAACAGCAATTTTTACTAAGAGCTATCGATACCCAGAAATTCATAAAAAAGAAGTTGAAGATCAAATTCAAAAAATGCTGTAACAAGGAATTATTCAAAATTCAATTTCTCCTTGGTCAAGTCCTATTTGGATTGTTCCAAAAAAGCTAGATGCTTCAGGAAAAAGAAAATAGCGTCTTGTAATTGATCATGGTAAACTAAATGAAAAAACAATTAATGATAAATACCCCCTTCCAAATATAAGTGACATTTTAGATAAATTAGGCCGATGCCAATATTTTACAACATTGGACTTAGCAAGCGGTTTTCATCAGATTGAAATGAAACCTTCCGATATACAAAAAACAGCATTTTCAACAGAAAACGGACATTACGAATTTAAAAGAATGCCTTTTGGATTAAAAAACGCACCATCAACTTTCCAACGAGTGATGGATAATATTCTGAGAGGTTTACAAAACGAAGAATGTTTAGTTTATCTTGACGATATTGTTATTTTTAGTACGTCTCTTTCCGAACACATGGACAGATTGAAAAAGGTTTTCAATCGTTTAAGACAAGCAAATTTTAAAATTCAATTGGACAAATCGGAATTTTTAAGAAAAGAAGTTAATTATTTAGGTCATGTTATTACGCCAAATGGAGTTAAGCCTAATCCAGATAAAATTAGTGCTATCAAAAAGTTTCCAATTCCAAAAACTCGAAAAGAAATCGAAAGTTTCCTTGGATTGGTAGGCTATTATAGAAAATTCATAAAAGAGTTTGCCAAAGTCACCAAGCCAATGACTCAATGTTTAAAGAAAAATAATAAAGTTATTCATGATCAGAACTTCATAACATCTTTTGAAACTTGTAAAAATTTACTTTGCAACTCCCCAATTTTACAGTACCCCGATTTTTCAAAGTCATTTATTTTAACAACAGATGCATCAAACGTCGCCTTAGGTGCAGTCTTATCACAAGGTCAAGTCGGTTCAGACAAACCGATTGCGTTTGCATCTCGAACTTTGAATGAAGGTGAATCTAAATATAGTACTATCGAAAAAGAATTGCTAGCCATTGTATGGGCATGCACATATTTTAGACCGTATTTGTTTGGTAGAAAATTCACAATTTACACTGACCATAGACCTCTAGTTTGGCTTTTTAATCTCCGTGAGCCTAATAGTAAACTCGTAAGGTGGAGATTAAAACTAGAAGAATTTGATTATGATATTGTATATAAAAAAGGAAAATTAAATGTTAACGCCGATTGTTTATCTAGAATTCAAATTAATCCTCTTGATACTGAATCAATGATTAATAATCCTGGAGATCCAGAAGACCAACTTGACTATCTTGAAAGGATCACTGAAAGTTTTGAAACGTCTTAGACTAGCGAACTTAATAAACCATCTACTAGTGAACATCAAATTGAAGATCTAAAAAAAATAACAATCTTATCAGACGTTCAAATCAAACCACCCTTTCAAATTCAACAAGAAGACTCAAATTCTCAAATACAATACTCAGACTCAAATACACAACATTCTACATTCAATGAAACAACTAACACCGGAATAAAAGTTTTAGACGAAATGATTAATAATAAAGTGAATCAAATTTTAGTTTTTCCCCATGTTTTTCCGGAATTAAGTGTGAAACAAGAAAATTATTTACATCATAAAATAATCAGAGTAAATATTCCAAAAAGTGAAAATGAAAATTTAATACTTGAATTTCTCAGAGATTACACAATCACTGGAAAAGTCTATTGCATGTATTTTCATACTTTTGAATTATATACTCAGTTCAACGACGTCTACTTGAGACATTTCTCAGAAAAAGGTCCTAAACTAATTAGATGCACAAAAATGGTAAATACAATAACTGATTTAGAAGAACAAATAATTTTGACTAAAAACCATCATGAAGGCAAAAATAATCACAGAGGTATCAATGAAACTCTTGAATATCTCAAAAGAAACTATTATTGGATAGGAATGAAAAATACAGTGACAAAATTCATAAACTCTTGTGATATTTGTCAACGTGCCAAGTATGCAAGGAAAAATCCATACACCCCTATTATGCTGACTGAAACACCCTCGAAACCTTTTCAAATAGTTCACATTGATGTTTTCTAACACGACAATCGTAGTTATCTAACTCTTGTCGATGCCTTTACAAAATTTGGACAAGCCATCGAAATACCTGGTAAGAACGCAATCTGTATTTCAAATGCATTAATCAAGTATTCTAGTTTTTGTGGTATTCCCGAAAAATTAGTTATTGATAATGGAACCGAATTTAATAATGAAACAGTGTAACAGTTAACTCTGTAGTCAAAAATCAAATATCACTTTTTAAAGAGTCAATTGAAATATTTCAAAGTAACATCAGAAACTTATCGAGAAATGAAATTCAATTGAAAGTCCGCATCGATAAAATTGAGGATACACTTCACAAAATTCATGTGACAAACCTATCAACTTATTACTATTTTTACGTCGAGATGATAGTCTCCCAAATAATAGCGGAATTTCAAATACTCTATGACATTTTCGAGAAAGTTGAAATAGCCATCACGTTTGCAAAGTTAAATACTTTTCATAACTCAATGATCAAACCTGATGAGCTACTGAACGAAATCAAGACAATTTCAAAGTACATAGGGTCAAATGAAATACCTTTTGATCCAAAACCAGAAAACATTTTACTTTTTGAAAAAATAATGTCAATTAAAAGTTACAGCAAAGAATCCAAAATTGTTCTAATCATTGAAGTTCCAATTGTTGAAAATGGAAATTATTATTATTTTCATTTGTATCCATTGCCAGTTCAAAAGAATAATTCATTTGAAATGATCATTCCTCAAGCAAAATTTCTAATTTTAAATGAGCAGAATCACATTTTCATTAATAGTCCGTGTGAAGAGATCATTCCTGAAGAATTTATTTGCCACGAATTAACTCCTGAGAAAACTCCTGAGGATCCACCATGTGAACTACAGTTATTGAAGTATTCAAAACAAGTTACAAACTGTCATGTAACAGCAGTCCAAATTCAAGGCCTGAAAGTGCAGAAAATTGAAGAAAACAAGTGGATCATCATCAGTCCTTCAACAACGGTTGCAACCCAGAAATGCGTCAAGAACTTCGAAAATGTGCCTCTTCAGGGAACCTACTTACTAGAAATGGACAATAAATGTGAAGTGCGGTTAAAAAATTTCATCATTCAAGCCTTTCGAAATTCAAAAACGGAGTTCAAAAATATTGAACTTCCAAAAATTAACTTCGAAAATTAGACACTATCGAACCGGACTATTTCACTTTTGAAACTATCAATGGCTGGACTCTTGTGTTGTACCTTATTATTGGAATTATGGTTTTTGTACTTGGGTTTAAGATTTACAGGAAAAACCTGAAGTTCACGAAAACCCTCCAAAGGACAATCAAACAACCCGATTGTGACATCAGCAGCCTACACTCACTTGAAGCCACGGTACCAAAAAATTCTGTGCCAAACCCCAGAATTTTCCACTAAGGGCGGAGGAGTTATGGGATGCCGAACAACCCTTTCTATTGTATTCAATTTAGGCGTAGTACTGCAATAATTTAGCTTAGTCAGCATTTGTTAGTTTATAAATATAGTAACCAGCCTTAGTCATTAGCTTTATCATGTCTAAACTCTTGAACCAGTAAGGTCTAGATGTTTTAAAGTTCACTTTTCCAAAATAAAATCTTTTTTTAAAAACCGTTCATCTGCGTCTCAACATTTATTTCGAAGGATGGTCAAGAATATGATTCGTTTGCACCATTATAAAAATCCCCTCCGCAGAGGATCGCATACGCGTGCATGCGGATTATGTCAAGAATTGCGGTCCAGGGGCCCTTCCAGTTACGTAGTATCGAGTTCAATGAATGGCACCCAGGCGTACAAGGATATCACAGCGAATAATTTAGTGAGTGGACAATAAAATCTGTGTGGACAATAAAATCTTCGTGGACAAGAAATATAACTGTGTGTTGGTAAAAATGCCTGACGGTGGTGAAAATAGTGACTTTGTGGCGATTGACAAATTAGTGGACAATGAATCTTTTGAGGTATGGAATTTCCAGATAACTATAGTCTTTAAAGCTCATGCTCAGTGGGAAATCGTGAATTGAGAATCAACATTCGAAAATCTGACCAGAGATGATGAAAAAGCATCATGGCAACGAAAGGATGCAAGAGCGCAGAAGACAATAATATCAACGATTGATAAAAAGTTCATGAATCATCTTTTGAGATGCAAAACATCAAATGAGAAGTTATGTACGATATTTGATCGTGACACAGAGCAGCAAAAATGCAGACTTTTGCAAGAATTTTTCAACATGAAACACGAAAAAGGAATTGACGTAAGTCTACACATAAGTAAACTTGAGAACCTTCGGTTCAGAATAAATGCTATCAAAAAAGAAATAAACGATGACATGTAAATGTCAAAAATCCTGGTTCTTTACAAGAATAATGAAGTGATACTCAGTGGTGAAAAACAAGACAATGGACTATTTGTGGTGAATTTCGAAAACACAAAAGATGAGACTTTGTTAGTTGAAAGTGATGAGACTGAAAACTGGCATCGTAAATTGGGACATTTGAGTGCGTCAAATATGGTAAAATTATTAAAGATTTTAAGTGGGATAAATCTGTCCAAATCAAATTTCGAAAATTTTCACAAGAAATGCGTCATATGTATTCAGGCAAAACAAGTGAGGTTTCCGTTTTCTTCAACAAGGCGAAGAGCGAAGAGGCCATTGGAGTTGACTCATTCGAATCTATGTGATCCTATAGATCCGAAAACATGGGACGGAAAAAAAAAAATCTCACAATTTTGGACGACTACACTCACCATACCACAATTTACTTATTGGAGAAGCTCTACATGAGAAAAAAGTGCATAAAATCAGATGCGATAATGGTGGAGAGTTTACTGCAAGCATATTGACAGATTGGTGCAGACAAAAAGGTATAGTACTTGATTATACACCCGCATATTATACTCCACAGCTTAATGGAAAAGCCGAAAGACTCAACCGGACCATAATGGACAAGGCTAGAGCGTTAATTTTTGATTCTGGCATGGATAACACGTTTTGGGGTGAAGCAGTTCGAGTAGCAGCTTATCTCATGAACAGGAGCCCTACAGACTCGTGTGAAAATGGAAAAACACCCGCAGAGAACTGGACAGGACAACAGCCAAATTTATCTAATCTCCAGCTGTTTGGAAGTGAAGCATATGCTAAAATATTGGGACACTTGAAGAAATTAGAAACACGCAGTAAAATATATGTTTTTGTGGGATATGCACCAAATGGTTATAGGTTATTCGGCAGTGACAAGCAGAAAATAATAATTTCAAGAGATGTTATATTCAAGGATCCAGTGAAGAGAGAAAGGAACGATAATTCTCAAATCATAATTAACTTGGATGATGATAATGAACAAAAAGACATTCACGAAAAAAACCAACAAGACGAGCAACAAGATGACCAAGATGAAGCAAAAGATGTTTAAGATCAAGAACCATCAGATAATGGATCCGAAGAAGGTATTTTAAAGACAAGAAGCGGAAGAAAAGTGAAATCATCAGAAAAATACCAAGACTATGAAACATATTTTGTGACAAATGAAAAAGCCCCACTGACCTTGAAGGAGCTGTAAACAGTGAAGATAAACACAAATGGTTAGAAGCAATAAATGAAGTCATTGGATAAAAATCATACATGGACATACATTGATGAAGAAGAAATTGGAGATACTAGAGTCTTGACAAGCAATTGGGTTTTTAAAGTGAAAGACTCGGGAAAATATAAAGCCAGACTGGTCATTAGAGGATGTGAACAAAGGAGTGATTTGGATTACTCAGAGACGTTTAGCCCAGTGGTGAGTACCAGTTTAATTCGTATTCTATTTGCATTAGCCGCCAAAAACGATATAAATATTACAAAACTTGATATAAAAACTGCTTTTTTTATATGTAAACTTACAAGAAGAAATATACATGTATGTACCTGAAGGCTATAATGTCAAAAATAAAGTCTAAATTATCAAAATCTTTGTACGGACTAAAACAGGCACCGTTGACATGGAATGAATGTTTTTCAAATTTCTTAAAAGAAAATGATTCAATGTCACACAAAAGTGACAAATGCATATTTACAAATAACGAAAAAACACTGTATCTTGCAATATATGTTGATGATGGACTTCTGATTAGTTCAACACAATTTGAATCAGAAAGTTTATTAAAAAAATTGCAAACTAGATTTGAGATGACTTATGAAGTAAATCCGGACAAATTCTTAGGTATCGAAATTGAAAGACAACAAGGAAAAATCTATTTACGTCAAAGAAAATATGCACAAACTATACTTGAAAAATTTAATATGGAAAATTCAAAATCTGTTAATACTCCTATGATCTCGCAAACCAAAACTGAGAAGACAAGTATAACTGTAAAATATCCTTATCGAGAAGCTGTAGGTAGCTTACTCTATATGACAAGTAAATGTGGACCAGATCTATCATATTCTGTGAATGTTTGTAGCAGAAATTTGGAAAACACTTCGGAGCAAGATGTTGTCAACGTGAATATTCCGTCACCTAGTACTTGGATACAAAAAGTGAAGGAATTAGCTTTGACAACACTCATGATGACGAATTGATGGCCAATTGTGATGCAGATTTTGCAGGAGATGCAGAAACTCGGAAAAGTACTACTGAATACGTAGTATACTTCTGTAGAGGCCCAATATCATGGTGTTCGCGGAAACAAGCGATTGTTTCGCTTTCTAGTGCTGAAGCGGAGTACATAGCTGCGGCAGAATGTGTGAAGGAGTTGATGTATTTGAAGAACTTGATAGATGAACTCACAAATATGGAAGTGTTGGTTATACTCAACATAGACACTCAAAGTGCAATCAAACTTATTGAAAACGGACAGTTCAATAAACGAAGCAAACATATAGACGTGAGGTATCATTACATTAACGAAAAGGTTAGTGAAGGACTCATAAAAATTGACTATTGCCCTAGTGAATTTCAAATCGCGGACATTTTTACTTAACCTTTAGACAATGTAAAGTTTAAGAATCATAAGGAAAAACTGATGTTTTGTACTTGATGTTCATGTAAAAGTTAAATAATAATTTTGTATAAGTTTTTTAATTCAGTAAGTTAAAAGTATTTAAATGTTCAAGATATTTTGAAATTAGGAGAAGGTGTTGGAGGATAATTTAAAAATACGCCCCATGGACATATGCCACATATAATTCAAAAGAAGAAAAACAAAAAGTGAGGCAAAGAATGATTCAGCGTGATAACAAGTTAAAAGTCGAATGGGATGTAAAAGTTTTGATTTCTGTTTCATAAACCATCATTTCAGTTTTCTAAAATTGTGTTTAAAATTCATCGACCTCCACTGAATTGCTGTGATATGTACATCCGGTTCAGGCTGCAAACTGCAAACTCCATCAATATAACCACGGCTCTTTTGACAGTTTATAGTTTTGACCAAAAACCTACCAAACGATTTCGGTAAAATGGTGGTCGTGACGTCATCACTATGACGTTGCAGTTACCGTTTGGTTAACCAAAATGTGAAAACACCACTCGAGCCGAAATCGACTAATGTTCTTAAATTTAGACGTTTTCGAGTTATCGCGTTTTATAAATGATATTTTTGCATGTTTGACATGCTATAAAACTTGAACGGTTCAAGATAGAGAAAAACGGACTGCACTATCTAGTCTCCACTTTTCAAGAGCCATCTAGGTACAGGGTTTTTTTTTTTATATATTGACACCCCCCTTAACTTTTTTGTTTAACGTTTCTGAAAAAAGTTTTCAGATAAAAGTTTGGTAGTTTTCAGTAAATTTTTTGAAAAACTCTATTTCGCATATAAAGGATGCCTCAGAAAGTCTGGGCGTGGTCCAACTTTCTTATTTCAAATTAGAACTCAATTTTTTTATCCGATATCTATATTCTCCTAAAAATTCTAAACAATTTTCGTAAAGCATACCCTATACCTAAATTTAACGTATAAATAGATCGCAATGTTGCTTGGTTACCGTAATTGTTTAAATCTCTGACATATTCGTTGTCTGAGACGATAAAAATGCCTTACACAGATGAGGAAAAATGTGATATTCTTCGAATATTTTATCAAAATGACAAAAATGCGTGTGCAGCAAGAAGGGAATATCGGCAACTCTTTCCAATGCGAGCGCTCCCAACGCGAACAACATTCAAAAATGTTGAACGTGGGTTTAGGCAGCGAATGTCCGTAAAAAGAAAAAAAAGGCTAGCCGTTGTCGATCAGGAGGAAGAACTAAATATTTTATTGTATTTTCAAGGTAGGTAAATAGAATGAGAGTAATTCAGAAGCAATTTTCGTTACAAAAGGGCTCAAAATGAATAAGGATCTTTATTTTTAGAGAATTCAAATGCAGCTTTGAAAGATGCATCAAACTTTTTCGATAAATCAATTAGCAAAATCTATTATACCCTAAAGAAACATGGTTACCATCCCTATAAAATAATGCCAGTGCAAAAATTAACTCAAGAGCAAAAGGACAAAAGAATTATGTTTTGCCAAGAGATGTTGATATCAAAGGAAGATCACAATTTTTTCAAAAACATATTATGGTCAGATGAATGCATTTTCAGTACTGCAGGAATTCAAAATCGAAAAAACGTGAGATTTTGGGCAACTCAAAACCCCCGAGCAACGAGGGAAACTAAGATCCAAGGTCGAAGTTCCTTAGATGTGTGGTGTGGAATCTTGGAGAATAAAATTATTGGGCCAATTTTTATTGACGGGCGCTTAAACGGCGAGAAATATTTGAATTTATTGACGAACGAGGTAGAAAATTGTTTGGAAAACTTACCAGTCCGTCAATACAATCAAATAATTTGGCATCAGGACGGAGCTCCACCACACAACGTTTTTCCGGTTGTGAATTATCTCAATGAGAAATACCAAACGTGGATTGGTCTCACTGGACCAATCAGATGGCCGCTAAATAGCCCGGATTTGACGCCACTTGACTCTTTTTTGTGGAGTTTTCTGAAGAACAAGGTCTATGAAATACCGACCGAAAATGTAGATGTTTTAAGAAATCGGATTATTGAGGCCATTCAAGAGACCAATCAAAATAATGCTCACTTTATTGTTAATAGCATAAATAAAATCGAGCGAGATTAAACGCAGTGCTTAGAAATGGACGGTGGACATATCGAGCAGTTATAGTGTTGTGTTTAGTTTGATGAAATATAAGATTGTTTTTTTATATTTGCATGTTTTTTTGTTTCTATCCAATTTCTATGAAACGTCAACATTCAAATGTCAATATCTTTTTATACGTCAAAATTAGGTATAGGGTATGCTACATAAGAAATGTTTAGAATTATCACGAAAATATGAAAATCGAATAAAAAAACAGGGTTCTAATTTGAAATAAGAAAGTTGGACCACGCCCAGACTTTCTGAGGCACCCTGTATATGCAAATTAGAGTTTTTTGCAAAATTGACTCAAAACCAATGAACTTACATCCGGGACACTTTTTTCAAAAACGTCAAATAAAAAAGATAAGGGGGGTGTCGATATATAAAAAAAAAACCTGTACATTAAATCAATTATTGTTGTCGAAAAATGTCAAAATGGGTCGAAAAAAAGTTGACAACTGGCAATACTTTCTAGTCATATGACAAAATAGCTCTTGAAAAATTAGGACTAGAAAGTACAGACCATTTTTTCCTATCTTGAACCGTTTGAGTTTTATAGCTTGTCAAAGGTGCGAAAAGGTCATTTTAAAAACGCGATATCTCAATAACGGTAGAATTCAGGAACATTATTTGTATCACAATTTTTGCTCAAAATTGAACGGAGAATTGAAATATCAAATAATATAAGGGGGGGAGCCATTTCAAAAAATGCAACTTTGATCTGTCATTACTTTATGACCGACCCTGTACATTCCAATTCAATACAGATATTATGTATATTTTTGAAAGCCTCACAACTTTTATCCAAGACATTTTTTGCTAACTCGTGTATCTTCTGGAAAAATCGACCGTTCTGGTAATTCCTCCTACCCCTGTATATATATATGCACGTCAAAGACGGCAGAAAGGATCGTAGAGGAAGGGAACCGGTTTCACATTCCTTGCAATGGGTCCTACAGTTGACCGTGAATTCCGAACCATGCAGGTCATCTATTCCATCGGACCACAGACATGTTCTACCAGTCTGAACTGGAGAACCGCTGTGTTCGTGGTTGAACCTACGAGTGTGCATCTTTGTCCTTCGTTTCCTACGAGAATCCCGGCCTGGTTACCGGCTTGAATTGGGAGAACAATTATACCTTTTGCACTCTGCCGTGTGGGTGCCACTAAAATACCAAACAGTCGACTTTTCACGGTCGATTGCCATTGCTGGTGTTCGAACGCAACACCGGACCGGTTCCCATTCACTGATTCAACGCTGCTCTACACGCTGCGCCAGCCCGGTTTCACTTTTATATTATATTATTATTTGTTTTTATTCTTTATGCTTCGACATTGTTCACATTGTGGTTTTCGCAATCATTTCTGGTGGCATACACTCCATTTTTTACAGATCAATAAATGAGCAAGGTTTTCCTCAGCTTGTATGTTGCCATTGTTGCAAATCTAGACTGAATGACGTCGACATGATACTATTTGAACGTGAGCCTGGCGTCGCCGCACGAAACTATATTTATGGCAACTTCAAAACAGATTATTATGTTTTTGCATAAATTTTTCGACATTTGAAGAAAAAATAGCATACTTTATTTGGAGGAAAAGTATCACTTTTCCTCGATATAAAATGATCCACTATTACCTCAATAGCTATGAATTATCCAAAATTTCTTGATTGTGTTTTGCCGTCAAAAGACAATTTGCAGCTTGTCGAAGGTTCCACGTGACATAAAGAATTAATTGGAATTTAAAGAGTGTTCAATAAAAAATACGATCAAGTCACCTATGGATTGCAATTGTTTCAAAAAACGTATGTCTTAACTAACATCGCAATTATGACATGACATCCACTTTATAACCGTCACAGATGCCATGATGCCAAACCATACCAACTAGCCACGACCTACGTTCATGACAGAAAAAGAAATCCAGAGGTGACTTGATCGTATTTTTTATTGAACACTCGTTACAACGACGAATTTCCACATGATCAAAAAAGGGGCGTTGCTGAGGCATCCTCTCTCATTCTCTCTTTCTCATTGCAGTCATATAAGCCAGCCAGAAACATCGTGTGACGTCGGCATGACTATTGAATGTTGATTGGCGTACTTTAAGCGGTGATTAGTGATAACTTCAATAATATTTATAGGTACGTTTTGAACAGATCAACTTACAAGGTGGCCCATCGAAAACGTGCCGGCATTGATCTCGGGCATTTAATGTCATTTAAAAATAAAACAATCAGACATGCATGTCAAATTTGTTTTTAACGGGGAGACTAATTAGCAATGGGCAAGCCCTCATCTGCAATCCCGTGGGTAGGGTGAAACTCACCTCTAAAATTTTAAATGGAAAGGGAGGTCGATTGATATCTTATTTTGAACGCCCTTCGAACCCAATTACAACTGCCGAGTTTCAAGTATCTGTTGATATTACAGCTTGTCACTTTTTATATTTTTGTTATTCAATAAAAAACTATCACCCGCAAGAGTTGGCCTCTCCTAACCAAGAGGATTATATGACAATGGACAGAAGACATAAGATCTTCAAAATGAGCTAAAGGATCTATTACAGAAAAATAACAATTTGATAAAATAAATCCCCGTCAAAAGGATTGGATAATTGCTTATTTTGAAGATATTCTGTCCCTTTTTGGCGAATTCCTTGCATCGTTGAGCCGCGGAGCCGCGTCTACAGTAGTACATATTCGCGTTGTGTGTTTTCTGTATAGGAAACAGTGAACCACAAATTCGTGGCGAATGCTACACACAACACAAATATGTACTGATGTTACATGACAAGTCAGGTCGCGAACGCTCGTTTGGAACAATCAATTTATTTTATTTTATCTGACGCATGATAGTTATAGGTGTCATTATTGTTGTCATTTTGGTCAAGTAAAGTGTTAAATAACACACTAGTGTGTTAAAATGCATAACATAACTCACTACCCACTACTCAACGTGAGTTATAATCTATAACTCACTACTCACATGTGAGTTATGAATTATAACTCACGTTTCCGTGGCAAACAAACAACAAAAATCGGCTCGTCACTTATGCTGCCTTGAGGTTTCAGCTGGCTTGATTATTAATATGCCGAATTTTGAAGTTTTCATTCGACATCACATCGTTTCTATCAATGGTGAGAACTACTGATCATAATCAAGAGTAGAAGGGTTCACCAATTTAAAAATGTTGGCAGATCAAATAACTGAACATTTTGATAACTCTATGATTTCATAACCAAAAGCCCAAAGGCTAGGGGTGGCAAAAGACATGCATTTCTCTCCCACAGATCCATCCACAGACGCGTTTCGCTGTATCACAGCTGATCAGTGCGGCTAGGATCTGCAGGAGAGAAATGCACCGCTTTGACTTTTGGTTATAAAAAAAGTTGGCAGTACTCAACTGCATTGTTGCTATTGTGTGGGATAGAAACGTTTATTCTTGAAATTGTGGCGAATGCCTTTTCAAGTTTTCTACATCATGTGAATACTACGTATGTTAGTTCTTGATAGTAGGTTTCTCATCACCACCAATAGATGGAGATGCTGTCTCCAAACTTTTCTAGGATTTCACATTGTCCGTCAAAGCTAAAACCACTCGTTTTATGCGAAAAAATATAATTTGTAACGGAGAACGGTTACACTATAAACGATATTGACATTCTCCCAGATGAAATATTAAAAGCACGAAAGTTGATTTCCTTTGAAGTCTGGGTTAGAATCAACACCTGATGGCTGTAGATTTGAGTTGTACTTTAAATATCCAGAATAAAAATATGAAAGAAAAACAAACTTTAAAAAATCCCCGAGTGCAACACTTATTCATGAAGGCGTTTAAGGGACATCCTGTCTTTTTTTTAATTCTGAAACTGCATTATAATGCAAAATTTTGCGTTATTACGCATTTTTTTGCGTTACGATAGAACATTAGCCTATTTTTATGTTTTATGTTTTAATAATTGAGAAAGGTGAGTTGTCAGCTTAGATCGAAGTGGTAGAGCTCATGCCTCCGGATGGGGCACTTGCATTTGAGAAGTAGATTCAACAAGGTAGGTGAGGTAACTTATCATACTGATTACTGATTACTGAAGTACAGGCGCTACGAGTTTCGGGCTGTTGGCCCCGACACCGCAGCCTCTAGTTGGGCTTATTGTATTTTCTCTGTGCCTGACTCTCAGTCGAAGAGCTCAATTGCCCAAATAAGGTTTATGACTCGTTCTACTGTTTCCCTGTCCGTCCTTTGAGAAGTGGTTGTGAATTCCCCATTATCTCTTCTCCAGTACGCCAGCGCTTCACATTCGAATACAATGTGGGAGGCTGTTTCCTCCTCCTTGTTGCACAGCCTACATATGGGTTCCTCGTTGAAAAGACTCATGATATGCATCTGTTTTCTTAGAGTGCAGTGTCCAGTAAATATACTTGTTACTTTCCTAAGCTGATTTCTGAGTGAGTTAAGTTTCAGTAGGCTTCCAGAAAATGATGATTCGATCTTGTCTGCCATCGTTAATTTACTGTGTTTCAGACCTGGTGATTGGCACCATCTAGCTTTCTGTTGTTTTTTGGACCAACAGTTCAGCCAACTTCTCACAGAGGATTTTGTAATACCAATAGCAAGTTCTGGACCCAGAAGTGGTGTGTTTGCAGCTTTGCGTGCTAGTAGATCCGCCCGCTCGTTCCCAGCTATCCCTGTGTGTCCTGGTATCCATCCAAGAGTGACATCGTTAGATACACCCAGTGTGACAAGGTTTTGCTGACAGTCCATAACTTGTTTGGATTTGGTTTTCCGACAGGAGATGGTTTTGATTGCAGCTTAGCTGTCACTAAGGATAAGGATTTTCCTTCCTCTGTAGCCACTCCTGAGATTCTTTTGCTCGCAAACGTTTATTGCATGTACTTCCGCCTGGAAAACTGTAGCGTACATCCCGAGTGGTTCACATGTTTCCCACTTTGGATTTTCACCTACGATTCCGGCACCAGTTCCCCGGCTTGTTTTGGAGCCGTCTGTGTACCATATTACCCCATTAGCCATCCGGAGTTGTTTCACCGTTTCCTCTTCCCATATTAGCTTGGTCTTGGGAGACGTGCTAGAGTTGATATTTGTCTACGTGATATTACTTCTCATTGTTACTAAGTGGTTCGTGACTGTGCTGGTTATCTTAGTGTGTCCTTGGGAGTTTGAGTGTCTCCAGTTCCCGGTGTTGCTAAGTCTATATGCTCCCATTCTTGCTTCCATTTTGATATAGATATCTAGAGGAGGTAGGTTGAGCATGGCCTTCAAAGCAAGTGTTGGAGTAGTTTTCATGGCTCCCGTTACACAGAGACATGCTAGCCTCTGAACTTTTGCAAGCTCCGTGGCTGCTTGTCGCTGCTCGATTTTCGGCCACCAGACAACAGAGCTATAAGCAAGGGTGGATCTTACCACGGTACAGTAGAGCCAGTGTACCATGCGCGGATTTATGTCCCAATTCTTTCCTATCGCTGCCATTATTGTGGCTTTACCTCAATTCACTATTTTCTGTAGGTGTGAATTCCATGTGAGTTTGTCATCCAGGATGATGCCTAGGTATTTGACTTCTCTTACCACCTGCAGTTCTTGTCCAAAGAACATGGATTTGAATAATTCCGCTGTCTTCCTCTTTCTCGTAAAGCTGACCAGGGAGGTCTTCTCAGGATTGACCTTCAGGTTCACTTTCCTGCACCAATCTTCTACGATTGTCAGAGCTGTCTGCATCAGTTCTGATATTGTCTTGGTGTGTTTGCCAGTGATAAGTATTGCTACGTCATCGGCATAGCCTTGGGCGTAAAAACCTTTGCTGTTTAACTCTACCAGTAGTTCATCTGCGACTAGGTTCCAGAGGAGAGGGGGTAAGACTCCACCCTGGACGCAGCCTTTAGCTGCCTCTATAGTTACAGTCTTGTCAAGCATAGTTGCTGGAATTCTCCTACCTTTCAGCATGTTTCTCATCCACCTACAAACTGTGTCTTTAATTCCACGTCATTGAATCGAAGGAGGTGTGATCAAATGCTCCTTCTATTATCAAGGAATGCACCTTGGTTGTTCAGTGGTTGCTCTATTTTATGAACAAGTTCATGCAGAGCAGTTTCACATGATTTACCAGGTTAATAGGCGTTTTGGTTTTTGTGTAGTGGCCTCTCTATCAGGGAGGTTTCCTAATGTGCCTTTCAATCGCTTTCTCCATCGTTTTGAGTAGAAACGACGAGAGATTTATTGGTCTCAATGCCTTGGGCTGAGAGCTATCTTTCCCGGGTTTCGGTATAAAGACCACTCGTGAGAGTTTCCATATCATGGGTATGTGTCCCGTTGCCAGGCTTGCTCTGAATTGTTGGCAAAGCATCGATACGAGTTGGGCTTCGCCCTGCTGCAGGTGTACCGGTATTATCCCATCGCATCCAGGTGCTTTGTATGGTTCGAATGAGTTAATGGCCCATTCGATTCTATTTGGTGTCACAATCTGTCGGGCTATGACCCATTCATCTCTTGATCCTATCATCCGGAGGATCTCAGGAGATAGGGAGTTGGTTCCCTGTTGCGAGTTGATTATGGTCGAGTCTGGAAAGTGTGCCCTGAGTAGTGTCTCAATGGTTTTTTCGCCATTTTTCCTGTATTCCCCATTTGGTTTCTTAAGTGTTCCCATTGGTGGAAGGGGATCTTTAGCTAGGATTTTCTGGAGGCGTGCGCCTTCCGAAGTTTTCTCGACCTCAGTGCAAAACTTCCTCCAGGAGTTCCTCTTAGCTTCACTTACTTCTTTGTTGTATTTCGTCAGAGTATGGTGGTACTCATCCCATTCACCGGTTTTCTTCGCCACATTGAAGAGTCTGCGTGTTTCCCCATTCATCTTGTGAAGTTTCTCGTTCCACCAGGTTGTGTCCTTGCATGAAGAACGCCGGATTAGCGGACAGCTCTGATGGTATGAGTACATTATGGCGTTATGTAGTTGTTCCGCTACCACCTCAATATCAAATCTGTTACGCATACGTTCCTTGATCCCGCTCAACCCCGCCTCCAGCTCCTCCCGGTATTCAGTCCAGTTTGTTTTGCGTGGGTTACGGTACATTTCTGACGGCTTGTCAATACTATTGATTTCCATCAGTAAATACCTATGGTCCGACAGGGATGGTTCATCGGATACGCGCCACCGCTGGATATCGGGATTGATAAGGGAGGCGGACAGAGTGACATCAATAACTTCCGACCGTATGCGGTTTGCAAAAGTAGGCTTGTTGCCCTTGTTTAGAATGTCCAAATCATGGGTTATAATAAAATCCAATAAAGACTCACCTCTTTTGTTGATATCGCTGCTCCCCCAGATGGTGTGATGCGAGTTGGCGTCCATACCTATTATACACTGTAGGTTTCTCTGCCCATAGTGATTCACTAGTTTCTCCAGGTCTTCCGATGGCATCGTAGGAAAGGTAAACCGAGGCTATTATGATGTCCTTCTGGGTTTCTTCCTCTTTGTAGCTTAGTTGAACGGCTACTTGATCCCTGGAATTTAGTTCTTTAATATTTAGAGCCTGCACTCCGTTTCTCACGTATATGCAAGCTCTCACGTCACCTGTTGACTGCTCCTTGTGAAAGATTTTACCTCCAGTGTTTTCTAGACCGGCTATTTTTACCTTAGTAATCCAGGGTTCTTGGATGATGGCTAGGTCTTTTTTTTTTGCCAGCTGTTCGCAAAGGGCAGCAGATGCTCCCTTCCTGTGCTGAAGGTTTATTTGTATTACCCTCAGCATCGAGAGCCTCCTTCTTGAGAAGTCTGAAGGTTAGCCATTAACCCAAAGTAGGCCCGGAGATTCAGGTTTTGCATCTTCTTCAGAGATCTGCTGTCAAGACCGACAATGAGTGTCATGCCCTCATTGTCCGTCTTGTGGCTGATTATTCTCCAGTCCTCGGTCTTCAGCCCCATGTTCTGGGTTTTGTGGAACTGGAGGGCTTGTGCCGGTTCCTTGATTCCCGCGGATTTTGTCGGTATCCAGACGGCAGCCCTCACGACTGGCACCACTCTGTGTGCCAGGCCAATCCGAAGACTGGTTCCCTCGTAGGGGCTGAAGCCTGGAACCACCCGCAGCAGCCAAGTCTTGGCAGCTTCATTGGCGCAAGTGATATAAATCACCCCACCTCAGGAGCTTTCAACTTATCATAAGTAAAGTATTTATTCACGTTCAAGTCAATGATATACAGGATGTTTTCAAAATACAAGAATGAGCGATAAAAAATCAGAGGTCACGAAAGGTATGCCCTGCCCCGCAGTTTCCTGCGGGGGCCAAATTGCCCATTGATTGGAGAGGTGGCCTCTTGGTTTTAACATGCAGCCTTTTTTCTTTTCGTTTTAAACCATCCCATGGTTTTGACGGTTCAAAATTAGCACGATGTCTACATTTGCCGTTTTCCCCAAAAGACTTCCAGGAAGTATTTTTCCATATTCCTGGGGCGTCTTTCATTTGGAGTTTAGATGTTCTATCGTTTCATCCTCCTCGATGAAGTCCTCGTGGAGATCATCAGTACCTAGGTCCCATTTTTTGAGCATGGTTCCGTTTCACAGTGTCCTGTGATTACTCCCACAAGGGCGCTCACAGAGGGTTTACTAAAACACACAAGATAAGCTCACTAGCTCAAAACCGATTCACGCATGGTGACCATCTGGGTCACCATGCGTAGGAAAGATATGGAAAAATAGCTGTTAAAAACATAACCTAGCAATGGGCACCGAACACCCTATGCATTTTGAATGAGGGGTCACCGAGAAAGATGCGCGTGAGCTTATTGTTGTAGTATCATGGGATTTGCTTTGCCTTGGTAATTTCCATGTTTTTTCCATATCCAAGTTTGGCCATGGAGCTCTCGATGTGGTGCAGTCGATCCGATTGCTACACCTATCGCAATGTAGCTTTGCCATGTTTTTATCTACTTACTGGATCATTAAATAGTTTGATCCTTGGTAGCGATGTGTTTTCCATTTCGGCTTCGTCCTTTCTCGGTCCTAATTTTGCAAGTCCATCTGACATTGTCTTTCCCTGTCCAGGAACCCATAAAAATACAGGCAAGAGATAATCAAGTGAAATTTGGCTCAGGGTGAGGATCAATAGACTCATATTCTGCTAAAAAAGTGTCATAGACAGTGGCGTGCGTTCGGACACTGGCTTTGACATGTCCAATAAAAAAGTACTAGGCCACTGGCGAAAAGTCTTTTTTAGATTTCACATCCAATTCAAAACAAGAAATATAGTCCTTGATACCACGTTTATAAAAAAAAAGTTGATCACCATCAAGCTGTAAGTTCGTGTAAAGCTTATCCCGTAACGAGTAAAACAAGTACCTCTCTACGTGAAAAAACATTTTCCGTGGAAGGTGTTTCTTCGGCACCTCAGAAAATATTTCGATGTCATGATTTCAGGTTTTGTGATGACCAGCAAAGCTGCTACTTCCAGGAATTCTCAACTAGGTGTGGTCATGCGTCAGTATAACATTGTCCGACAAAAATATCAGTTACTTGCACTTTGTCCGACACCCTGAAAATGAAAATGTTAAAATGAAATGTTGAACATAAAATAAAATAAAAGAACATTTTCTGTTTTTTCTTGTTATGATGTAAGTATACTCAGTGACATTAGAAGTATTACATCGACTTATTTCCCATAAGTCTCAATGTAAACATGACCCAATACAAAGCTTCGTATCTCCTTTGCAAAAAAGGATATCAAATTAACTAAAGAAGCAAAATGTTCAGAATAAATAAAACTTCAATATTTTAGCATAGGAGAAATTCCATTTGTACCTATAGAGTGTCTTCAATGTCCAGAATATACCACACAATGCTAATTGCATGGCGAGTTTGATTACAACATTAAGAAACACTTCTCCTGGTACAAACGGAACTTCTCCTTTGCTGAAATATTGAAGTTTCATTGATTCTGACCATTTTGTTTTTTTTGGATAATTTGATATTTTTTCCAAAGGAGATATGAAGCTTTGTTCTAGGTCATGTTCACATTGAGTCTCATGGGAAATTAGTCGGTGTAACACTTCTAATGTCACTGAGTACCTTTATGAAGCGAGTGGTGAAAAAGTTCAACATGATACATATTATTATGATGTCAAGTTGGTACAAGGTGTTTCAATTAATAGATCTAAGTAGGTAATAGTGCTGTTTTTGGGTATTTTCTCGTGCGAATTTGTAATATTGCTCGAATACTCTAATTTTGTGATCGATGTGGACACTCTTTGGCCGCTTCGGGGTCTCCGCCGGATAGACCCCTTGTGTGCAATAGAAAACATAGGTTGTAGATGTAGATGTAGATTTCAGGTGAGGGTGGTAAGTACCACAGCACATTCTAGGCCACACAGCGGGCCCATAGCGCATCTCCAAAAGGAGCCTCCAGGAGGAGAGAAGTTGCTCTCTTGGATCATTGTCGTCAAGCCTTTAGCCATTCAGCATAGGCGACAACATAGGTGTCAAGCCACAGCATTTAGCTTAGGCGACAACGTAGCCCAAGGGCAGTCCCTCTGACCTCCCGTATGCCGAAGTTCTAACTGAGGGGCTGATTGAGAACATCACCTAGTTTCAGTATTGAACATGCAGGATCCAAATTATTTAGGCTAATTTATTACCTTTTTGACTGACAGTAATCAATAATACTACAGCCTACTCAGTTCCATTAGCCATTGACAGTGCCACTAAATACAGAATAGAAAATGATTAATGCTCACCGCGGGGATCGAACCCACGTCAATCAGAACTAACGGTCTCTCAAGCCAGCGAAACATAGGTTGAGTAGCATCTTGTTTAAAATGTCTCTCCATTCTTTTTACAACCCGGTACTTTTTTTCAAAAATCGACTGGCTTTTGAGATATTCAATGTTGAATTTAGCATGGGTGGACAAAATAGTTAGTTTTTTGGCATGCTATTCTCGAAATTAAATTTTTTAAACTTGGACATATTTTTTTAAGTACGTCTAGGCATGGTCAGTCTATTTTGACAATTTTTGTTTTTTTTGCATCTATTACCCAAATATACCTTATTAGCACTATTAAGATTGTACTCTAGAGCGAACAACACAGTGTCCTAACTCATTCGCAAATCAAATTCGTGTGGGACCGTGTTTTCGCATTATTGATATGGAAAAATAGGATTTATGGTGGGTCAATCATGTAGGTAGTAGTGGAGAGTCTCCCATTTTGCGTAGGTACATACTTTTGCGGGGTATCTCCGTTTTTTTCAGAGATAGAAGTCTGCGGTTTTCGTGACATTGTTTTTCTTTTTCGAATAAATAAAGATGTCGTCAACAAAATTTTCATAGCCCTTTTACTTTTCAAGATACAGGGATACATTGAAAATATTGCATTTTAAAGTAACCCCTCGTATCTGAACTATGAGATAACTTATGGGAAATGTCAACACTGTTTCTCATTTCACTTTTCCCGTGGAACTCAATTCTGCCTCCTAGATCAGTATACAGGGTCAGGTCAAAAAGTTATCGGACCATACATTATTTTTTAAATGGAACACCCTTGATGTTTATGGTCTATATAATTTGTTTTTATTACCGTTTCAGTTATATAAAACAGTATGCACTTTTTTTTATAAACCCCCTAATAAATGACAAAAATTTCTGAAATTAAATGCACAATTTAATAGTTGCTATGGCAACAAACAAAAATAAATGTCAAATATTATTATTATCTCATTGTTTTTGGATCGACTTTTAATAATGGTGTTTTTCCTATTTTTCAATTTTGTTTTTTCTTTTTTTATCATTACTCTTATTTTTTTGTTTTTTTTTTATGATTGTTACAACTTGTCGTAGATGATCTTTGGTGCTTCGAGATCCAGTAAGTCCATGAATTACGCCAGAATAACTTGGAAAAAGACTAAAAAAATGCTTCCATTTATCAGAAAGTTATACTTTTAACATGCCTCGTATATGACGGTGACAACTAATTTTCTGACGCGTCTAACCTGATTGTCAATTTGTTTAACCAAAAATTTATTTTTTCATTTTCATGACCATCAAGGATACTGCTTGGCCGTTAATAAGGGACATTTTGAACAGTTTATCTGAAAAATAATGTTGGATTTTTATTATCGTATTACACTGTTAGAAATAAATGAAATTACAATTTGACATTGTTGACAGTGGCATATACAAGGCTAGTAAAAAAGTATTACTTTCCAATTGATAAAAGCAATTCTTTTAATCTTTTTTCAATTTATTCTGAGTTAATTGATGGAAAAACATGATCTCTAGGCACCAAAGTTTATCTGCGCCAAGTTTTAGCCGTGTACTTTGGATTAAAGTACACGGGACTGAAAATTTAACATGGGAATCCCTATGTTCCGTCTTTAAAAAAACGCACTGTATACATTACACACAGGCAAGCAAAATATACAACGTCTATTACAGATTACAGCGATGAATTTGCTATTGAAAAATTTTATCAGATTGTTATTATTTGTGTTCAGTTCTTAGTCCTCTATAACTTTTATTCAGGTCATTTTGCTCTAAAAAAATGTTTAGGAAACCACCTCTTCAGCGCCAAACGTAACAGGACTTCGAGTCAGATTTTGTGGTTGGATGCTCAGTAGGCAGTCAACAAGCTATAACGGCCACATAGCATTAGGTGATACTAGAGGTCAAAATGAGAAGATTTTTCAAATGAATGTCCTGGAAAATGTTAGTCAATAAAAAGATACAGGAGATTTAAATTTTGGTAATAGTTTGAAAATGATTCCTATACTTAATGCGCTCACTAAATAACCAATCATCATATTTATTTTCCAATATTTTTTTACCATGTTAAGCTCAGACGGTTTTGACGTCTCACTAGAAAAAAAGCCATTCTTCTGAATGAGAAACATACTCTTCGTCAATATTGATATCTCAACCCATTTGCTACATTCGTCTTTGAATATATTGATATTTCATTGCAAATTCGAGTGCACATTATCTAATCAATCAGTTCATAAGGTAAGCCATGGATGTTGACAACACATCATTGTTAGTTATCTCTTCTGTCAATATTTTGTGTAGTAACCATAAAAAATGTCTAGCCTCAGTCAGTAAGAAATCCCTGACTACTTATAACGGTGGAACAAGAAGAGGACATTTTGGCTCGCATCGCTGAAAATCCTGAGCTGAGCACTAGTCGTTGAGGAGCATCTCCGCGAATGTTACGCCTGTTCAGAACTTGTTGGCACAAGATTTGCCAACATGAGTTTTCCATCTATATCTTGGTGCGCCATTATTGATAGGTAACTTTTAATCAGTTCATTTGATCTTCTGCAAAGACTTGATATAGAACAATATTTGTTGTTTCTGTGAAACGATTTAGTGGACCTTTCAGATTTGGTTAACAGGTAACAATAAGACAAGACATGTTTAGTTTATGCAGAATGTTGCCCCCGCATTTACAAGATATATGTGCGGAATCACCACGCGTTAGAAGCCCAGATCTCAATCCATTGGACATTTACCTGTGAGGTCACAAAAAAATCAGTATACAGAGTGTTTCCGCTAATCTGGTATATTGAGGAAGCATAATATTATGTAAAGACTGATTTGAGATGTAACACTCACAGTGTGTCCAAGGATTGAGTTCTCGTGAGGCGTAAATGACAAAAAAATCTCGAGTTGGATAACGATTTCCTGGAAATTACTCCTGCATGGCTAGAAACTAAGATGTGAAAATAATGAGTCAAATCAATTCATATACAGGGAGATTTTGGGAGATTTTATAAGAAATGGCGAAGAGTAAACAGATGTTGAAAAAAGTTATTTAGAATGAAGAGGCCGAATACCAATTCTTATTCAAATTGGATTACTTGAATTTTTTTGAGGACTTGTCAATTTTAAAAATTGGAAGGACGAGAGTACCTTTGTTTGAAGAGTTATCAGAAAAACTTATTGAAGAAAGGTGTTAAGAATAACATCTACACAGTCTACACAGCAGTAGCGGTATATCACACTAAATATAGAAGAAGTTCAACGAAGCCTGCATAGGACGAATAATGGAAGTTCGCCAGGACCGGGTAATATTCCAAACAGTGGAGGAGGAAAACAATTGACTGAACGGCTAACAGGATTCTTCATCCTGTGTTGCCAACAGAACAGGCTGCCTCAGGAGTTTGAAATCTCCCACATAGTTTCTTTGTTGAAGAAGGGTGACCGACAGATCCAGGATGCTACAGATGCCTTCTCCAATTCTTCGTTGCTAAAGAGAAGTGAGTATCAATAACTTCATCAGTCGTCTGTTTGGAAAGATCCTACAATCCAGGTTTAGGCAAATCATAGGTCACAAGATCGGGGAGATCAAAGTGGATTCACACCATGCCGATCATGCACTGACAATTTGTTTGTACTTCAAATCAAATCAAATCAAATATGCTTTATTGCCACAGAAAAATTTGAATAAATTTCATTGACAAAGCAAATACAAATGCAAAATGCTGAAGTAGAAACAATACAAAACAAGATAATAGTATACATTACGGCTTCAGCAGCTGACAGAAAAATTGATATCGGTAGGACAAGAAGTCCGTCTCACATTCATTGATTTGGAAGAGGCTTATGACTCTGTTCCTGTTCAAGAGCTCGATTATGGGATGCTCTAACAGAGCTTGATACTGCCGAGTGTCTATTGAAACTTATCAAATAACTTCACAGAAAACCAAATGCATATCAAGATAGGACAAAAATTGTCACAGCCGATGAAAACAACTGAGGGTTCAGTCGCCTCTGCTCTTCAATACTTATGTGAAAGTGGCTCGAAAACTTTGAAAACTAGACTGCCAGGGTATGGGCCTGCCTGTCAATAACGCCCACCTGTTTTCTTTGGATTTTGCAGACGACCATGAGTGATAGCTCAAGACTTCTTTGACCCAGAATTCATGGTCAGGTGTCTTTATGACGAATATAAAGAATTGGGATTGCAGGTGAGTCTGGAAAAGACAGAATATCTGGCAGTCAACACAGACTCGAACTTATAAATTTTGGTAAACGATGAAGTAACTATGAAAGAAGTCGACAAGTTTATAAACCTGGGAAGCAATGGTAATCGGAGATGTATGGAAACAGGGAAAGGATCAAAACAAGAATTCTAAAGAGTGGAAAGGTGATAGGATGCCCCAATGGCATATGGTGGGACAAACACATTTTCCGAAGTAATAGTATTAATAATAATAAAGACAATTATTATCCCAAACCCATATGTAAATAATTCCTACTTACTATAATTTTCTTAAATTTATTGGAAAAAAAGGCCACATATGCAGCTTCCCTCATAATCGAGGGTGCTGTTGAAGCCTGAATTAGGGAGTAAAAAAAACAGCAATCGCTAACTCACTTATCCTCTAGGTGAAATATAATAAAATAATTATTCAAAATAAATGCGGGGAAGGAGAGGAGGAAGAGGAAAAGGGAGCTATGCGTTGTAATCATGTTTGTGCAAGTAACATATTTTTGAATTGTTTTTTAAAAGATATAACTGAAAGGGAACAATTGGTGATTTTATATTTATTCATTAAGAATGCGCTCTGGCATGCAAAGCTATTTTTAAAAGATTCTTTTTTATGATGGGGTATTGTCAATTGATGCTGTCTACGTATATTTATGTTATGTACGTCAGTCCGGAACGTTGGTTTTTAATGAAGATAAGGTGGACATTTGAATTTGATCACTTTATAGTAAAGACAAATCGAGTGCAATGTGCGGCGTTCAATCAAAAAGAGCCACTCTAGTTCACGAAGTGTGTGGGAAACTTTCTTTCTACGCCTTATTCGATAGATCAGCCTTATACAGGAGTTTTAAACCTTCTGAATCCTTCTGACGTCTTCGGAATCCAAGAAAGGACTATAGACGTTATCAGCGAAGTTGAAATGAGATTAGATGAGGGTTTCACACAACATGGACTTAGTTTTTTGAGATAATGAGTGGCGATGTGAGTATGTCAGTTTTAGCATGGAAAATGCTCTTCCTATACAAAGAGTGATATGTTCTTTGAACTTCAATTTTGAGTCAATTATAAGCCCTTAATTCTTATAGCTTTTCTAAAGTGGAATGACATCGTTCTCTAGTTTAAGAATAATCTGTTGTTCAAGTTGATCCCGGACAGTCTCTCTGCAAAACAACATCGCCACAGATTTCTTTGGATTCATTTGAAGTAAATGTGCATTGGCTGTTTTCAGGAAGTTATCCAGATCAGAATTCAGCAAATGGTTCGCAGTTTCAGCTTTGCTTGCAGAAAAAGATGTATATATCTGCGTGTCATCCGCCCGCATATAAGTGATATTTGCAATGCTTGAGTGAGGTTATTAAAGGTGTAAATACTGTACAGGGGGGACCTAAAACACTTCCTTGAGGTATACTCGCTATAATCAGGACTCCATCGGAATGTTTTCCATCGACGATCACTCTCTGTTTCCTATCAGTTAAAAAAGATGACACCAGGAAGAATGGAGTCTCACTAAACCCGAAATATTTTAATATGAACACCATGATGTCACGGTTAATTATGTCAAAGGCCTTCGTGTAGTCCAGCATCACAAGAATGGTAGCATCTTCCTCGTCCAGTGATCTCACCACATTATCGATAACTTCTGATGAGGCAGCAGCGCAGTTAAAACTCGCTCTAAATACAGATTGTTCAGATTGAATTATCTGATTGGCTGTTGCGAAGTTTGAAATTCGCAGTTCCATCACCTTCTCTAGGATCTTAGAGCGTGGGGAGAATAGAAATAGATCAAAAATGACCAAACTCAGATGGATTATTATTTTTTGGCGTCGGTATAATGTTGGCAAGCTTCCAGTCCTTGGACAAATAAGATTTTTGAATGCAGCAATTGACTATATGAGTGATAAAGGGAATTATCAGTGGGCAGCAAAGGGTAATAATGGTTATATTTAAGTTATCTGCACCAAAAGTCTTGGATTTGATACTTAGGATGATGTTTCTTCTGACACAGTATTGAAATTAAAAACTTCGGGAGGTGCAAAAAATTATTTTTGTAAAATTGAACGAGGTCATTATTGGTTGCCATCCTATTTCTTGATATTTGTGCGAAGTACGAATTGATTTAATTTTCGTTTTTTAGATTATCAGGGAGAGACTTTTTTTTATCCAGAATTTTCAGCTTTTTTAACTCGTTCCATTGTTCTTTAGCGGTAGAATTCTGGAATTTGTGATTGAGATAAGCTTTTTCTCATTTCTAATGTAAGACGTAACCAAATTTCTAAGTTGCTTGTAGTAACTCCAGTGTTCGGGATCTCTATTACGGCGAAATTTATTCAGAGCTTGATTTTTCAGTTTTTTCATGGATTTGATATTGTCTGTCATCCAAGGGGTATATGGTTTTTTCTCACTTGAATCGGAGCATGTACATCTACTAATGTTAGAATCGTGTTTGTTAGAAATAAAACCTTTTCGTCTAAATTATCGAGAATCAAGATGTTGTTCCATGGGCCTTTTGTAAATCTGTCTGTGATTTTTATATTACTGAGCGCTCTGTAAACGAATTCGTTGCCGTTGGGTTCGACCGCCCTCATAACTAGGGAGACTTGAATGAGAAAATGGTCGGAAATATCAATGTCCCTCACACCAGAATCCTGTGCATTCTCTGGATGGCAACAAACGAGATCAATAATTGTAGAACTATTCTTGAAGACCCTAGTAGGAACCGAAATAGCTTGTACAAGATTAAATGTTGCTAGGATCCTATCTAGTTGAACAGCCAGAGGGCTGTCAACATCCGCCATGTCGATTTCAAAATCACCCATGCACAAAAGTCTGTCACATGGGGGAAAAAAATCCATCAATACATCTTCAAAGTAGGTGAGGAATTCATGGCCGTTTGAACTAGGTTGTCTGTAGACATTGCCAATGATAAAAGTCTTGCCTTGAAACTGTAGTTTTATCCAGATTTGCTCCACCGTATCCCTGCACTCGCTTAGCATGATCGAAAATCGCAGATTTGACCCAATATAAACTACCAACCCTCCACCACGATAATACCCTCGATCAAGTCTGGCTAAATTATAGTGTCCAAGTCAACAGTTTTGTAACTGATATTTGGAGACAGCCTGCTTTCAGAAATACCAATTACATCATAATTATTGGACTTTATGTGATCTTTCAAAATATCAAATTTATTCAGTAGCGACCTTACATTTGAATGAGCACAACATAGCATAACGATAAGGAATGGTGTAATGATAAATAAGAATGAAAAAATTGCGAGGAAGAAAGAAGGAGAAGGAAGATAATTGAATTATAAAAACAATGGAAAAAGTCTGTGATATATCCCCAAATATGCAACAACAGCGATCCAATTTGGATTGTTCAGTTCTAGTATAGCGAAATCACGATGCAAAATATGATATATACTCAACTCGAACATCCAGTCCCAAGCGTAAACAATGACGATCTAAGTTAACTGATAATAGACCAATTTGACCAAAAACTTTCTCGTGTTCTATACAGGGTGATGCAACCAAGATGGGGTGGACGATTGTGGGAAAATGGTGAGAAATTTGGATAATTTTTTTTTTGTATATTATAGTTAGTCAAAAAGGCTATGTTTTACAAATATAGTCATAGTACAGGGTGTCCCAAAAAGTTTATGGCAAACCAAACTTGTATTTTTTTAAATGAAACCCCCTGTATATTAATTGATATTTCAATTCTTTCTTCAATCTGGATCAAAAATTGTGATATTACTAATGTTCCTAAATTCAACCGTTATCAAGATATCGCGTTTTAAAAATGGCATTCTTGCAACTTTGACATGCTCTAAAACTCAAACTATTCAAGTTAGAGAAAAATGGATTGCACAATTTTTCAAGAGCTATTCCAGGAGATTAAATTCATTCTTGTGAAAAAATGTCAAAATGTGCCGAAAAAAGTTGACAGTTGACGTTACCTTCTATCCAAATGACAAAAAAGCTTTTGAAAAGTTAAGATAGGAAAGTGCAAACCATTTTCCTCTTACTTAAATAGTTTGAGTTTCATAGCATGTCAAAGTTGCAAAAATGCCATTTTTAAAACGCGATATCTCGATAACGGTTGAATTTAATGACATTAGTTGTATCACAATTTTTGTTCAAAATTGAAGAAAGAATTGGAATATCAATTAATATACAGGGTGTTCCATTTAAAAAAATACAAGTTTGGATTGCCATAGACTTTTTGGGACACCCTGTACTATGGCTATATTTTTGAAACATAGCCTTTTCGACTAACTATGATGAACAAAAAAAAAATTATCCAAATCTCTCACCATTTTCCCACAATCGTCCACCCCATCTTGGTTGCACCACCCTGTATTATGGTCCACATCAAAATAATAATATATAGGAAATACTTTTTAAAATGCTAGTGAACAAGAAGAAATTGGCTGTGTACGTTTGTTTGATTGATAAAGTCAGAAGTTCAATACATACATGCTCAATCATTGGCCTAAAATGTCTGTGAATCCTCTTTATTATTCACTCGGTGAACGGCATCCTTCACTTTGACGTAGATTATGCCGTTTAGACACCACGCAAATTTGCTGGGAAATTTTTCCACAGCAGCCCCTAACAGGGTTAACCGTTTTTTCGTAAGGTCCTCTTTCACTTGGAATCCCGTCGAACGCAGGAATTTTCGATTTTTCCAAGATATTGGTGCGATCCACGTCTCGAAAGAGTCTGACCAGTACTGCCGGTGGTTTGTCGGAACGAATTTTGGAGGTGATTCTGCAGCACTTGTTGATATGTGGATCGCTGATATCTGCCTGCATTTTTCGCTTGAATATGTCCAGTGTCTTTGAGCGTGAATCCTCATTATCACTGGCGGGAACGGCAAAAAATCGTATGTAAGGATTTCTGGAGGACTGCTCCTGATTATAGATGCAGGCCTGCATTTCGCTGTTGACTTTCTTGAGATCACCAACCTTCCTGTTGTAGTTTGATGATGTGCTGAGCTGGCGCTTTAAGTTTTGCATCGTATCTCTTCTCTATTATCCTGGTTACCTTTTCCGCAACTGCTTGCAGAAAACGATCAGTGAAGATTCCCTTGATCTTTTCGAGATCATTATATGATAGAAACATGATTATTATTTGTTTTTTATTGGTTGGTATGTAGCTTCCTACACGATGAGAACTAACCTCAAAAAGTTTCCAGTTCTCAGCGACTTGATGGTTTTAGTTGCGATTTTTACACTGCAGACTGAAAACACACTGTGATAACAAATTAGTCACTAACCCGAGAAATAAACTTGAGTTTTCGCTAAAAAAATTGAAATACTTACGATGCCGCTACAAAAATGTGATCAGTCAGACATCGACATTTAACATTTTTCATTCAAGTACCAAAAAAATACTTAAACAAGTTCTTGTGGTAGCTGTATTGTGCTACGGTTCAGATGTGTGGATTATGGATGCAGCTATGAGATGATAACATGTGGAAATTTTCGTGACTGGTTTGTAATTGAGAAGGAGCTATTAGATGGAGCATATTGGCGGTTGAGATGTTTCATTTGCGAAGAAGTGTCGCGATTTCAAGGATGGAAACAAGAATCATCAACGAAGTTGGAGCTATAATGAGAGCAAATGAAACGACGTTAGACCGAATAGAAAAAAAAAGTCTCAAATGTTTTGGCTAGTTATTGCAAATGTCTGAAGATGGATGACCAAAGAAGCAATGGACTGCTCCCGGATGAAGAAAAAGAGATAAACCCAGAAGATCGTAGAATGGTATCATAAGGGAAACAATGGCGGTTCGGATCCTAGAGGAAGACGATGTATTTAACAGGGTGGCTTGGCGACGGGAAACGGGAAGACGACTCAATTAAGTTCTGTTTGAGTTTGCACAGTAACTTGAAACCCGTAAAATATAGAGTGTGTCCCCGGATCGACGCATGAATAGGTGAAAAAGTCAAAAAATATTTGAATAAGAATTTAATCTTCCGAGGTTCAGACCAAGACCAATTCGTGTCATAGTTTCAGTTTTGCAAAAACAAGTATGTCTTGGAAATAAACCTGGAAGCTATTTGTCTCACTTGTGAAGTGCTTCTTCTATAGTAGATACGACAAAATGTTATTGAACAAATTGGTTGAGAATAAAAAACTGAGTTGGAATGCAAAATTTCAAAACCTTCCACCTACTTTGATTTTTTGAAAATATAAGAAAAGTTTATCACAAAAAACTCTTTAAATGATAAATTACGCAATTTTGCAAATTGAAAACGAATTTTAAAATGAGAAAAACACAAACTCAAAATATCAAGATTTAATTCATTTTCATGCTATTGTTTGCTGTTGTTTTTCTTCCGATAGCGTAAGGCGCATGCGTTCTAATCAGGGCAACTGACAAGCAGTGCCGCGTTCACGAGCGTGCTTTTATCCTTGTCTAGATGGAAGTAGAACCAGGATAGAGCATAAAGGTCTGTCGTGCAATGGAAACGCGGAAGAGATCTCAAAAATATGACTTTTGCTTACACTGAAATGGCGGTTCTTGACCCATAGTTAAAGTTCACGTAGTCACGTTTTATTTGTGTATTATTGTATCAACAAATACGCTACTCTTCATGCAACTCAATCAAACTCTCACTAAAAATTGGCACTGACACTGACATTATTTTAAAGGTTTTAAATATTGTCACATGTCATAACTAACTAAAATCAAAACTGTCAATAATTTCCCAGCCCCCAGTTGCCTGGATTTATACATACAGTGCTTTTCTTTAATGCCCCCCCCTTTTTATTTTTTGATCAGCTCAACTTAGAGACTTCAAATTCTAGGTGATAAGATACAAGCATGTTTACTATGTGTTAACATAGAATTGACATATGAAAAATTCAAGATGGTGGCTGGGCGCCATCTGGGAATGTTTTTTGAATAGAAATAGGGGTCATGTGACACCTCATTTTGAAGATCCTGATGAGTACTTCATAACCCTAGAATATTGAGTCGATATCTCCAAGTACTACAAAATGTCGGTACATTTAATTACTACATTGATACATACACTTTTTGAAAAAAATCGTTAAAAGTAATTATTCAAAAGATGTTTTTTTGACATTTTTTTCATTTATTTCTAACCCAAACTTCATGTTAAAAATATTTCCAGCATCTTTTGAATTGAATTTGACGATTTTTTTTTTAAAGTGTATGTATCAATGTAGTTATTGAATGTAACGCCATTTTGTAGTACTTGAAGATATCGATTCAATATTCTAGGGTTATGAAGTACTAATCAGGACCTTCAAAATGAGCTATCACATGACCCCTATTCCTATTCAAAAAAAAAATTTCAAGATGGTGCCCAGCCGCCATCTTGAATTTTTCATATGTCAATATTATGCCAAAACATAGTGAACATGATTGTATTTTCGCACCCAGAATTTGAAGTCTCTAAGTTGAGCCGTTCAAAAAATAAAAGGAGGGGGGGACATTAAAGAAAAGCACTGTATATGAAATATTGCATTCTCATCCAGTTTTTTATTCTAAACAACTTTCTTCAATAACATTTTGTCGTATCCACCATAGAGAAAGCACTTTACCAGTGAGAGAAATGGCTTCTAGGTTAATTTCCAAGACATACTTGACTTTTCGCAACTAAAATTATGACACAAATTCGTTTCTATCTAAGCAGGGCTGAACCTCAAAAGATGAAATCTCAGTTCAATTTTTTTTTTCACCTATTCACGCGTCAATCCGGGAACACACTGTATATGTTAAGGACAGAGAGTTATGACCGGATCCCAATTATTGTTACACAAATTGGCCTATTTTGTTTTATTTTGGGGACTAAATTTTTCAAAGTCCCCAAAGAAATCAAAATATGCCAATTTGTGTCAAAGTTGGTATACGGCAATTACTTTTTATTCTAAACAACTTCCTTCCATAACTTTTTTTGATATGTCTTTTTAAAAAGTTACTTTACTCCCGGTCATTTCTTACAGAATTGCCCCAAAATCACCCTGTATATTGAATGATTTGACTTTTTTTTCACATATTAGTTTCGGAATCCAACTCAATTTTTTTTGTCATTTACATCTTACGAAAATTTTATCCGTGGGCACACTGTATGTCTGGGCCCGGAAGTGCATCGTTCCCAAAATACAGGGTCGAGGTTTTGAAAAATTATGAATTTTTTCTTCTGTTTTGAAAACTACTTCACCAATTTTGATATAACATTTAGGATGGTTTTAAAATCAATTCAAAATTATTATAACATTGTTTTTTGGCATTTTGAATAGATTGATTTAAAAATAGATTTCACTTCCAAGGATGAATATCTCGCAAACGGCTTAAGACCAAGATTGTGTTTTTTGCAGACAGAATAGCTTTTTTTTAGTATCATGTCAAAACAGTCTCAGCTGCACAGAGTAAAAAAATCCAAGAAACTTGATAATTGATTTTAAGAAAAGGGCAACCTAGAAATTGGGTCAAGCGTTTTCGAAATCGAACTCCTCACCTTCGAAAACGCTTGTTTACAAATAATTTTTGATTTTAACATCTGGGTGTAACATAGTAGATACCCAGATAGCACACATTGTCTTGAAGACGTCTTATCAATGACGTATTTACGACTTGACGCCTTCAGACATGACAATGATGTATTAAAGATCTACTTAATAAGGCATAGAAATGACCAGCTATGCTATGTCTTGAATATATCTTACACATGTCGTCAATTGGGATATCTTTGAGTAGACACTTTCAAGATATCTTTTGCCTTGAATGCCGATACTTGAGGGTGATAGTCCTTGAATTATTTTAAGACAAAAAGTTCATATGGACATAGGTCCACAAGAGCCTTATATTCCAGATACACGGTGTTAATTTCAAAAAATACATGTTTTTTTTTATAATTACTTTGATACTATTCCAGATATCTTTATCAAATTTGGTACACGTCTTCTATGCATCAATATGCATTTTGTGATGTACAAACAATTTTATCATTTTAACGAGTGGCGTTCGTACGGGTTTTGCACTCAATATTTCTGAAGAAAAAACTTGTACTCCACTGCTTCCTTTCAAAATAAAAATTATTTTTAAAATCTCTATTTCTGAGCTGATTTCTTTTCTTGATTTTTTTTCGTCCGGTGCATGGTCTCCAAGAAAATAAAATCTTCTTGATTGCATTGAGAACCTGCTGTTTTTTCCAATATTTTTTAATCAGTAACGCCCTCTCTAACATTCCCAATATTCCCATGCATATTGATGCATAGAAGATGGGTACCAAATTTCAAAAAGATATCTGAAATAGTATCAAAGTAATGAAATATTTTTTTTAAATTTCAACGTCCTTTGTCTTAAAATCTAGGATCTTGTGGACCTATGTTCATACAAACTTTTTCTCTTGAAATTATCCAAGGATTATCACCCTTGAGCATCGGCATTCAGTTAATAAACACCCTGTATAAGTATAGATGTTTATGTCAAGCATTGACCAGGCTAAATTTCAGGAGAAATACCTATCATTAGACTAGAATCTTGATGAGCAGAATTTAATAATATTATCCATTATACATACGTTTCACATGAATAGGTATCTCGAAATTTTGTAAGAATCGAATTATTGTGTACAGAATATAGTTATTTTCCTAACAAGTTCGCAAAGTGATGCTTTCCCGCACGCAAAAGCAGTTAGACGAACGACGCGAAGCGGAGTTCGGATATGCTTTAAGGGCGGGAAAGACACTTTGCGAACTTGTTAGGAACAATATTTTTTCTACGAGCGTCCACAGATTAGACACGAAAAACTTTAGATAATATATTATTTGAACGCACTTAAAAACATAGAACTTGAGAATAATGATTATTTATGCTCAACAATATATTTATATTGAAAGAACAGTTTGTGGCGGCAGCTGGAAATTGGATAATATGGGTATAATCAAAATCATAATTGATTTATTTTATATTTGAAATGCAAGGGCATGTCCGATCACTGTTCAAAAAATTTCCTCTTTTGTCGCCTTATTCCCTGCTATTGGCAACACTGTTTTGATTTGACATGACACTCTAGACAGCTAAGATCAGTCAGTCTTCGTTTAATCGTTTATACTTTTATAAATTTGATTGTCCGTTTGTTTGTATACATGATCAGGTTTTTCTGATGCCACAATTCATCCCAAAATTCCCAAATCTTTCGAAGATTTACGATAAACACAGTAGTGTGCACCAAAATCAAGCAAGAACAACTCACAAATGCCGATGGAAAGTCGTCATTATCAATGTTTGTTTACGTTACTGGCGAATGCGTTTTTAACGCAAAAAAAGAATTGTGTGTTTCATTTTGATTTTGACTGAAAAGGGAAAAGTAACAAGAACATCATTTTGTGCATTACAAAGTGCATTATCTACAGTTTGGTTGGTATGGAAACGAAGTTTAAAACAACAAATTGGTAAGTAGTTATTTGAGATGACTTTTGAGTGCGGGAAAAATTTTTCCCGCACTAGTGCGGGAAAAGGTTGCTTTGCACACGCAAAAGAGTGTGCGAAGTGGCTACTTTGCGCACGCTCGTAGAAAAAAATCTTAAACGAACTCATACGTATATTGTACTAAATACGCTGCCAAAAAAAGCCAGTCACAAATATTCCCTAAAGAAAAAGACACAAAACCGGCAACCGGCAACACTGCTATGTGCTGGGGCGAAATCGCGAAATGTGCATCGGAATGGAAGCGTCTTCTTGTGTTTTTGAGTGATTTGTGATATAGAGACCATTAAAGACTATTCAAAAAGGAACAATAGCAAGAAGAATGTAAGGTAGGGTCTATTTTCAAAACATAGCCTCTTTGATCAACTATAATGTACACAACAAAATCATCCAAATTCCTCACCATTTTCCCAAAATCGTCCACCCCATCAGACTTTGATGGGGAAATCATATCTTTGAAAAGAAAAAAAAAACTACTTATTACCTTCACTTTATGAGTTATACTTTGTTAAGAAAAAAAACTATGGCCATTTTTTCACCCGACATGAAGAACTCAACTTCTTGTTTTCTATTGTCTTACATCGCACATCATGATACCTACTTAATTAAAGCATTGTAACTTAAAAAAAAAGAGGATTTTTTCAACTTTTAGCCATGAAAACACAATTTTTTTTTTCATCTTGGAAGTTTTTACATCCGTCTGCAACTCAATAGATAATAGATCACCATATTTTTAGTCTTTTTCAAACTTTCTCTGATAGAACCAACTGATCTAAAAGAAAACAGCAGACAAGATGTACAATATTATATTATTATGATATAATAACATGTATTTTCAACATAAAATAACACAGATCGCCAAACTACCACTGAATTCTCACAAAACAATTTTGTTTGCCCCTTAACCATAACCTTAATACCCGGTGATGAGTTCGACAAGGATAGGTATCCGTAACACTAGCCTAGTGTACACCGATAACTCGTTTAGTTTGTTCCGATAGGACCAAGTGGGTGGGGATAGTATGATAGGACCAATGCTTGCTTCTCGCCCGTTTACACCGTGTGGCAATGTGTGAACTAAATGAGTACGCGCAAATTTCAAAAACAAGTCGAAATTATTTATCAACACAAAAAAAACATAAGTGAGTACGCTCAAATTCCCTAAGAAACTCAGAACCAACAAAAACACAACACAATTCACAATCACATTCAACATATCCTCATGATTTTGATAGAGATCGAACCAAATTTAGTTCGATACACCTGCTGGCGAATACCGAACCAAGAGCGGAGCAGCTTAGTCCGCAACTGTGTACACCACTCGAACCAAATATTTGGTTCTGATATAGTTCGAATCTAGTACTTGGTCCGCGGACCAAGTTGTCGGTGTAAACTAGGCTAATGTCTATCTCTGTCTAACCGAAAATTGCATACTTTAACGCTCCGTCGACAACGGCCGAGGCCTTTCCAGGTACGTAGTATGGAAATCAATGGTTATATTATTATCAATCAACATGGAACCAATTTTGTAAAAAAAGCATTAGCCGCTGTAGATGTCAGGTTGTTTTCGGATGATTCAAGAGATAGAGTGAAAAAGAAAGAGACATTTGTGATGTACGATGGTTCCTTAAAACGACATATTTATTTTCATATGAATTTACGTAACGAACTATGCATCACATAACCAATGAATAGACACAAACGTCAAGCTTGACGTGTATCTAGTTACCATGTTGTACGACAGATTGCATCGTCTGTGGGCCGTCTAACCCCCATATGCACAGTAGAAATCTAATTCGGATGAAGACTTCATCGCGATTATTTTCTATCAAGTGGGATTTATAAACTCGCCGTTCGCCGTTACCGCTAACGCTAACGTTTGACGTTCGAGATTAATCGAGATAGACATATTGGACGCGCCTGCATACATTTATATCATGCCGTCTGCCGTTGGCGCACCGCTAGAGATCGTTCATCTCCATCTTTTGCCGTCCGTCGTTCGTAGCTGAAGCCATAGGAAAATGGCTCAATAGGTTTTTGTTTCCATAATTCATGTTTTTATATCATAAAATTAAGATTTGTACCAAAATATACTCGAGTCAGTCACGAAATCTCACTGAACTAAAACAAATTAACTTCAAAGTAAGTAAACAACAAATTTGAAAATCTTCGACGACAATCGACGGTATAAAAGTTTATAAATGCATTGGGCGACGGCAACGTTAGCGTCACCGGCGAACGTCTACCGTAACGGCGGACGGCAAGTTCATAAATCAACCTTTAGGTGGTATGGAAGATAATCGCGATAAAGACTTCATCCGGATTAGATTTCTACGGTGCATATGGGGGTAAGACTATCAGAAACAAAGGTGTAAACTTTACTTTTTTTCAATTCCACTTACTCCTCCTCCCACAGATCTCAACTCATCCACCTATCCTCTTAATTCTTTCAGGTCGATTGTTCTAAGCTCATTGAACACTTCATTAGCTGGTTGGATTGCTTGGAGGTTAATTTTTGAAGGTGTTTCTGGAATTTCAGAAATAATGGTATCTATGCTGTCAAGAAAATAATTGTTGAATCCATTTTTGACATCTGCTTCTTCCGTCAATGTTTTACCAATAAAATTGATTCTGTTGGCAGCTCAGGTGTTTTGTCAGGTAACAAGGTTTTCATGTGTTTCCACAATTCTCGTGGATTCCCTTTATTATCATTAATTTTTTGCTTGAAAAACTTCTCTTTACTTTTTATGATCTCGTGTACAACGCGGTTGCGTAACTGTTTGAACTGATTCCAGAGTATATCATTTCTCTTACTAGTAGCACGAACATACAATAATTGGTCCCGGTCTTTCATAATAGTCCTTATGTCCTCGTTTATCCATTTCTTCTCAATGGATTGGCTTTGAATAAAAATTGTTATTTTAGGGCATAAACGGTTGAAAGCTACTGATATAGTATTCACAAGACAATCAGCCAACATGTGCACATCTGTATTATTTGAATGCCTAGGTGCATCCATAATCTCATTGTAGGATGTGTCCGGGCTGTTTCTGTTTCTTCTAAAATGGTCCTAGACTTTTTGAACATATCCGCTTATTTAACAACACTGATAAGATGTTATGGTTATCTTTGGAGTCAAAAAGTTTGAATGAGGAAGGTTTTTACCATTGGTAATGATAAAGTCTATAAACCCGCTGCTTTTGTCTGTTACCATGGTAGGTTTCTTGACTATTTGGATAAATCTGTGTAGATAAATGGATTCGACAATCTTATCACCATAAAAAGATGGTTTACAAAGATAAAAATCAAAATCACCCATAATAATATTCAGTTCGTCAAACTCACTTACCTCATCCAGGAAATCTGAGAAATATTAAACAAATCAATCATCTCTCGGTTTGAAAGATATTACAAGACTGTGACTAGATACTTTACACCAGAAATACACACTTCGACTGACAATGTCCGAACCAAATTATTCACATACTGCTCCACTCTAGTCCTATATATTATGTCCCTATGAATTGGACCATCACTTCTTCTGTATTATTGTTGTGAGTCAAGCAATGCTTATGTCTATAAGAGCCTATACACAATTCTTTTATAGCAAATGCCAAACAACTTTCGATCTACGTCATAATTGCCACCATGCACGTGGTTATGGAGTTTGCTGGAAGCCAAATTTGGTCACCTGCAAATCACATAATAACTTGCTTGGTGGCAATTATGACGAGAATCGAAAGTTGTTTGGCATTTTCTGTAAACAAATATCTGACGTGAAATGAGTATCAGATAGCACCATTATACTTGGTTTCCACTTCTGAATAAGAATATTGATTTCTTCTTTATTGTTAATGAGACCTTGGCAATCGAAATACATGATATCTCCATTATTTTGAACAGCATCTTAATGCTATTTTTGGAATTTATTTTGAAGCATGATTCACGTCCATATCTAATCCATATTTGGTATTAGAATCAATACAGCTTTTACATTTAAAAGCTGCACACTTGCATTCCTTAATATTATGGTTACAAGCGCACTTTGGACAAATTTTGATTTTTCCCTGCAGTCTTTTTGAATTTGGGCATACTTGCAGCAGCCGTGATACTTTGTAACGAATTGGACGAATTGCGCTATAGAAAACACTGTTCAGTTTTAATTTATTTAACTGAGTCACTATGTACAGCACTCACTATTTAAAAACAATTTATATCACACCAACAACAACTTATTTATGATTTTAAAGATTTTATTAAAGCACGACTCATAGAACTTAACTAAACTGGCCGCATAACGTGCCCATTATACAGGATTGGGAGAAATTACCAGAACGGTCGATTATTCCAAAAGATACAAGAGTTAGAAAAAACTGTCTCACATAAAAGTTGTGGGGTTTTCAAAAATCTTCATATCTGTCATAAATTGGAATATACAGGGTTGGACATAAGGTTGTGGCAGATAAAAGTTGCATTTAAAAAAATGCAACGGAGCTCCCTGTATATTGATAGATATTTTGATTCTTCCTTCAATTTTGAGCAAAAATTGTGATATACATAATGTTCCTAAATCTAATCGTTTTTGAGTTATCGCGTTTTAAAAATGTCATTTTTGCACCTTCAACAAGCTATAAAACTCAAACTATCCAAGTTGGAGAAGAATGGTCTGCACTTTCTCATCTTAACTTTTCATGAGCTTTTTTAGCAGATTAAATTCATTCTTGTGAAAAAATGTCAAAATGTGTCGAAAAACGTTGACAGTTGACGGTACCTTTTTTTCAAATGACAGAATAGCCCTTGAAAAGTTGAGACGGGAAAGTGCAGACCATTATTCACTAACTTGGATAGTTTCAGTTTTATAGCATGTCAAAGGTGCAAAAATGACATTTTTGAAACGCGATAATTCGAAAACGGCTAGATTTAGGAACATCATGTATATCACAATTTTTGCTCAAAATTGAAGGGATAATTGAAACATCCATCAATATACAGGGGGTTCCATTTGAAAAAATGCAACTTTGATCTGCCGTAACCTTATGCCTGACCCTGTATATTCCAATTCATCACAGATATCTAGATTTTCAAAAGCCTCAGAACTTTTATATGAGACTTTTTTTTCTAACTCCTGTATCTTTTGAAATGATCGACCGTTCTGGTAATTTCTCCTAACCCTGTATAGCTGCTCGCTTCACAATCTCAAATCTTCGGAATTGTACCGCTTGCATCTTGATTCACCGTCGACGTTCGCAAGTCTCGCAGCATAATCCGATTCGCGCACAGTGGTCTCAATTCTCCGATGATGATGGACACATCAGGTTTCGTTACATTGCTCCCTTCTTAGAGCATGTTGTCCTGAAATGTCTCCATATCAGTATCGGCAACGGTCCCCAAACCTGCCGCGTGATGTACGGTGAAAATAGCGGTCCACTGTTCTCTGGTTCATCCTTCGAGAAGGATAGCAGCATACCAGAATGTCAATGCCACTCCCGTTGAAGATCACCATATTTCACAGCACAGCATACTTCTTGGCACTCGCCAGTCCACCTGGTCATTGATCATCTATGAGATGGCCAATTGGGTCAGGTCCTGTGGCTGCATCAAGTCTCGAAGATGACTGGGGGCTCTCCAAACATCACTGTTGGTGGTCAGATGTTGTGGAAGCTTCTTCGTCACAAGGAAAAATAGATGTCGTGTTCCTTTGATGATGTGATGCCTTCCTCACCTCTGGCATTTGTCGTCGGAGATGGTCCAGTCGTCCAAACTTTCTTTTGGAAGCAGCAGCAAGTTCACTCCTCATACCGAGGACCTAGCGACTCAGTGAGCTAACGAGTATTTGGCCGGTGCTTCGAACAAATCCAGCTGTCTTTCTTGAACATCGCCATTCTGGACTATCTGGCCATTGAAGTAAAAGGACATGAAGGTGTCCAGTGGCATCTCCTTGGCTGACCCGATCAGCCTCACTTCAGCGTCCAGATCGTCATGGTTTCCAGCATACCGGGCCAAACGATTGAAATGTACAACCCTTGGTTTCCCTCGTGTTGGCCTCATAATCCTGTAGACGACGTCATCGCTCCTGGATCTTATACGGGCTCTCCCAAGAACTTTGCAGTTTTGGCGAAAGGCCACGTCCCCTCTGTGGGTTGTGAAGCCAAACCTGATCCCCAACCTGGAGCCTGCCTTCCACGGCATTCACTTCGTAGGTCTCCTTCATCCTGTCGCTAGCACTTTGGATTTTTGAATGGACTCGTTGATAAATATCGTCCATCTTTCTTCATAGATCACTTCGGTAATCTTTCCAAGCGACATCTTTACCAGGTGGACAGGCAAACTTCAGATCAAAAGGCGGCCGAAGTTCACGACCCATGATGATTCTTGCCGGTCTCACCTGTTGATTCGTGGACTGCAGACCGGTATGTCAAAAGAAACAGATGAAGATGATCGTCCCAGTCTCTTTGATGATCAGAGACAACTTTGACCAAGTGTCGATTGATGGTCCGTTACACCCGCTCCACCGTTCCATCCAATTGCAGCTCCATTGAGATACAAGCGGCAGATCCACTCCTTAACCAGCACATAAGCTACTTTTGCCACTTCTTGGTTTGGCAAGGCATACGCTTCAGCTTACTTGCTGAAGTAGTCCATCACATTCAGGATGTATTTATTTTCCCCGTTCGTCTCAGGAGATGGTCCAGCAACATCTATGGCGATCCACTCGAACAGGGTTCCAACATTGTACTGGCGCATAAGAGCTTTCGGGCGTTTCTGTGTTCCATTACTTGCAGCGCAAACGGCACATCTCCTGCATCACTCTCGGACGTCGGCCTGGCAATGTATCCAGTAAAACCGTTCTCGCAGCTTTCTCAACGTCTTGGTTACTCCAGAAACAACCATTTGTCTCCAATCTTATGTGCCATCCAGATTCTTCACCAGCCTCTTCATGATGCCGTCGTCAAGAACGATCCAACGAGCCACTTGACCTTCCGAGTTCTTGAACTGTAGAACTTTTGACAACGTTTTGCTGAAGTAACCGATGACTCTCTCATGTGCCTGCTGGATCTGGGACAGTACTGCACCAAGTCATACGTTGCTCGCATCCGTGTCAAGGACAAAGTTTCCTTCAGGTGGTAGATAGCCTAGGATGGCTGCACTGGAAAGTGCCGTTTTCAACGTGCCGAAAACTTCCTGGCAATCTTCGTCCCATTGAATTCGTCTCTGTTTTTCAGTGAGCTTATGGAGAGGCCGGGCAATATTGGCAAATCCTTGTACATACCGCCAGTAGTATCTACACAAACCCAGGAAACTTCATAGTTAGTGGATGATCTTTGTTACTGGCCACTCCTCAACTGCCTTCACCTTTTGCTGGTCGACAGCTACTCCCTCCGTCGCTATGATACGACCCAGATATTGAACTTCACTCCGGATCAGTTGGTATTTCTTCGGGCTCAGCGTCAAACCAGAATTTGACAAGGAGACGGTAGACCCTGCTTAGGTGTAACATTGTAGTTGCAAGTGGATCTGCACCTTCTTGGAGACATTTGGTTAAAATACCTTCAACAGTCTGAATGGCTCTTTTCCCCATTCCATTAGACTTTGGATATACTGGGCTTGATGTGACTAGTTTGATTTCATATTGTTTTGCGAATTGGTTGAATTCGTATGAGCTGAATGGTGGTACATTATTTGAGAATATCTCTTGAGGTAGGCCATTGATAGAAATCATATTCTTGAGAACCGATACAACAGCTGCACATTTTTTGCTGTATAGCGAAAAGTCCTGACTGCCAATTGACTAATCAATACCTACTTTTTGCCATGGTAGGTCGGGTATTTCAAGTGGGGCAAGTGGTTCTCTGGAGTTGAACTTTTCATATTGTTGACACCTGAGACAATTGAGGACCTTCTCCTCAACATCCTGAAACCATCCCGGGTAGTATATTGCTTCACGAGCCAGATTTTTACAGGAAACCACTACTTGATGATACTTATGAATGAGATTTAGAAACTCTACTCTCATTATTCAAGGTAGAATGAGAAGAGCACATCTTCATGATATCATTTCTGATACTCCAAAATTTCCTGACCCCTTCAGAAACGCGACATCTATGATCTGGCCAACAATCCAGACAGTATCGTTTAATCTTCATAATAAATCTTGAATCTGACTCAATTGCTTGATAGAGAACAGTTTAAGATTAGAGTCCAAATATTCAGTGCTGTTATATTCATGGGTTGGAACTCGGCTTAGTGTATCTGGGACTTGATGATGTTTACCTGGTACACAAGCAAGGCGTAACTGGTATCTGAGTAATCTTTTCTTTTGTTTGTATTCTTCCAAAAAACCAAGTGAAAGTGCTTGTTGATACTGTCGGGAGTTTCCATGACGTTGGATGTATCCACTTGATGATGTTGACAGAAAGCTGTTAGACTTATGTTCAAAACTTTTGAAATTTTGTCGTATGGCACTAATTGACACTGAGTCCTCACTTTTTCTATTAAGCGTGAGTACACTTGTCTCCATTGATCTGCAGATGTTTATTGCTTGGATTAACTCCATGTCTGGGTATTGTGAAAGTTTTTCCTGGATTCTAGGATCTCTCACACCTAGTACAATATGATCTCGTATCAGGCCTGGGGCTACGTGTATCTGTCGAATCCTGACGACGCGACGGTCACTCTCTTATTCATTTTATGCAGAGAGGGAAGTGTCGCTATGGAATTCTACAGTATACACGGAGTCCCAGGCCAGTACGTCTTTTTCTATAAATTCCCATGTAGCAGCCAGTTGCTTCATTGCCGTCACAAACTGATCTATATTTTCATCCGCAAGCTGTTCTCATACACCAGATTTTTGGTCAAGCTAAATTATCAGATTTATTGATGATTAAGGAATATTTTTGGCTGTCCTCCTCTTCTGAATGCTTGAATGAATTATAAATTTTTATACCTTCATCGCCAAGGAGATTCAATAAAATTGCGATCTCAACATTGTCTTTTTTGTCACTTTTTCCAATAGCAAGCAGAAAGAGTTCAAATTTTTGCTTCTATAGTTTCCATTCTTTTGACAAATCACCAACAAACGAGAACTGTTCCGGTGTACGATTTAGATCAGCCATTTTACAGTCAAGTTTATTTGGGATCAAATCGAATCACGAACCACGTCGTTCAGACAAGCATCTTGGCAACACTGCACTTAATAATGTCAATGTCTTTCAACAATGGCAACCAAATTCTTGGATTTTTCAACTGGGTACACACCGACTTTTCCGGTTCTCACATTTCACTTCGCGCTATTAGCGCTGTCACCATGTAATGTTCTTGTGTTAGGGCACTTTCAATTGGCTCCAATTGAATAAAAAGATCAACACACGTTTAAATCAGTATATCAAGAAGAGCGTTCAGATCGTTACATCTGACTTTCATGATACTAAAACGAACAAGATATGATCACGCGTAGGTTTCGCTGACATTGCGTGTCTAAACCATATACCTATTATTAACATATACCTCGGGTTCCCCATTTGATCAACGTGCGGCAAGTGAAGCCAATTTTCAGCCGGTGAAAAAGAAAGGAATAACCAAGCCCATTCAAATGCCTCATAAGTGTATTTCATGTGTACTAGGAAGAGACTGCAATTGCGCTAGATGCTATTTTCGTATTGGTTACTCGTGATTCTGGGCGGATCTCGTGCTGCCAAGCTATGGTGCCAGATCCGCAGTTTTTACGATAGATCCACGATTGAATACATATTTTTGTGGTAACGGCGAGTATTCCTTGTAAGATATTGAACAGCTAAATCTATAATACAGTAGAATGAAATGTTGCTGTACGCGAAAACGTTGAAACGTTTGAAATTTTAATTATTATGATGGCTACCGGTTTCTTATTCCAAATTTGACGTTATGCCGAATCTTACGTCTTGTCCATTCTAAATGTGGCAGCGCTGCTCTTCTCTCTTCCTTCTAAAAATCGTTGTGACAGAACGCCATTATTGTTATTTTGATTTGTGATAGCGTTGAGTTTGAGTTTGTTTCCTTAGTTTGTCGTTTGCATTCATTGGTGTTAGAACAGTGAATTCATTAAGTTTTTGTGTGAAAATTTTATATTTTTTAAGACTGTTTTGTTCCTCGAACAATACCATGAGGGGTTGTTGCCTGTGTCCTGGCAAAATAGAGGCCAAAACCAAAACTTTGCACAGGTATGTTACATGAAAGAAAATGTATTTATATTTGTTAATATCATATGTATTGTGGTGGTAGGTACGCACTTTATCCATTAAGAACGTTCTTTATAGTAGCGGTTTGCGTTAAAATCTTTAATCTCAAATCCTCAATTTTTCCAATAAAAGCATCGAAGAATGGAATGTGGAAGTCTACAATATCATATTCATCAACTAATTCGTAATTTGAGGATGGTTGGTTTTGAAAACAATGAATGAAATTTGAGGTTAAGCAAGCAAGCAAAAGGAAGTGTCAAAATATTCGATAATCAACAGCTGATAATTTCGTTTGAAACCGTACCCGCCCATCGACCACTCACCGACCAATAATTAAATTTTATTTTTAAGCATGCGCATTAATATGGCAGTACACATGAAACCGACTTATGGGAAATCAAATTTTCTGTCTTTCCCGATAAATCCCGATTTGGCTTTGAGGGACTACGGTAGGTATATTTTAAATAATAAGTATGAGGTCCAAACCTCAAAATTCAAAGGTTACCTAGGTTACTGGGTTACCGTGATACTAATAAAAAACAAAATAAACTCACGTCATAATACAATCTCGCACATCCCCCTCAGGGGCGAGTTCAGAAACGTCATACCCGGTGTGAGTGTGATCCAAGTGTCAAACACTAACCGTTCAGATATGGCAAGTCGTTCTACTTTTTATCCAATCCTGCTCATGGTATCATTAAAACTATTTTTATGACTCTTTATAAGCACAGATGATTAAAAAGTGAAACGACGTGCCATATCTGACCGGTTAGTGTGTGACACTTGAATCACACTCACACCGGGTGTGACGTTACTGAACTCGCCCCAGTTGTCATAACGTGACCTACCTCAACCTATACAGTCAATGTCACGTGGGGACGTCATGCGTGAGTCACGGTATTGATGTTTTACATCTAACCTCACTTTGGGCTCGCAGTGACGACATGCGCGGCTTGGTTCTAATTTCGTCCAGCAATCGATCATATCTTGTTTGTTTTAGTATCATGAGCTACTATCATATACTGGATACTGAGCGGCGTTGCCAAACTGATAAAAATAATTCTAATATTTGACACAGAGTGTCATCGATCCGTGGTAGCGGATAGCCGTCCTTCTTCGTCACGTTGTTCAGCTGACGATAGTCCACACAGAACCCAGTTGAATCTTCCTTCTTCTTGAGGAGCACCACTGGCGATGACTACGGACTACTGGAAGGCTCGATGATTCCGCCTTTCTCCATGCCCTGCATGATCTTGTCTGCCTCCTCCTTCTTGGACAAAGGAAGTCTTCTAGCTGTTTGGCGGATCGGTCGAGCTCCATCTGTAATGATTGTGTGCCGCACCACGTTACTCCGACCCTTTTCCCCTGTCCCGGTATCGAAATGTCGGCAAACTTCCCAATCAGAACTCTCAGTCACTGTTTTTGTCCTTTATCCAGGTCTTTCGAAGAGGTGGCAACTAACTTTTCTCTCCCGTGAAATCAGGAGCGGCCGTTTTAGTCTCACACACAACTTGTCGCACCACGGAGAAAATTGACGAGCAGAACCCCAAGACAGTTCCTTTTGCAAGGCTCACTGGGTGACAGTTGCCGTTCATCACTCTGACAGGTACTGATAACTGATTACTGAAGTACAGGTGCTACGAGTTTCGGGCTGTTGGCCCCGACACCGCAGCCTCTAGTTGGGCTTATTGTATCTTCTCTTTGCCTGTCTCTCAGTCGAAGAGATCCATTGCCCGAATAAGGTTTATAACTCGTTCTACTGTTTCCTTGTCCGTCCTTTGAGGAGCGGTTGTGAATTCCCCGTTATCTCTTCTCCAGTATGCCAGCGCTTCATATTCAAATACAATGTGGAAGGCTGTTTCCTCCTTCTCGTTGCACAGCCTACATATGCGTTCCTCGTTGAAAAGACCCATGATATGCATGTGTTTCCTTAGAGTGCAGTGTCCAGTTAATATACCTGTTGCTTTCCTAAGCTGATTCCTGACGAGTTTCAGTGGGCTTCCATAAAATGATGGTTCAATCTCGTCTGCCATCATTAATTTACTGTGTTCCAGTCCTGGTGATTGGCACCATCCAGCTTTCTGTTGTTTTTTGGACCAACAGTTCAGCCAACCTCTCACAGAGGATTTTGTAATACCAATGGCAGGTTCTGGACCCAGAAGTGGTGTGTTTGCAGCTTTGCGTGCTAGTAGATCCGCCCGCTCGTTCCCAGCTATCCCTGTGTGTCCTGGTATCCATCCAAGAATAACATCGTTAGATACTCCCAGTGTGACAGGGTTTTGCTGACAGTACATGACTTGTTTGGATCTGGTTTCCCGACCGGAGATGGTTTTGATTGTGGCTTGACTGTCACTAAGGATAAGGATTCACTTACTACCTTACTCTGTTGCCTCTCCTGAGATTCTCCTGCACGCATTTATTTATTGCATGTACTTCTGCCAGGAAAACCGTAGCGTACATCTCAAGTAGTTCATATGTTTTCCACTCTGGATTTTCTCCTACGATTGTGGCACCAGTTCCCCGGCATGTTTTGGAGCCGCCTGTGTACCATATTGCCCCATTTGCCATCCGGAATTGTTTCACCGTTTTCTCTTCCCATATTAGCTTGACCTTGGGAGCAGGGCTAAAGTTAGTATTTTTCAACATGATATCACTCCTCATTGTTACTAAGTGGTTCGTGATTGTGCTGGTTATTTTAGTGTGTCCTTGGGAAATTGAGTAGCTCCAGTTCCCGGTGTTGCTAAGTCTATATGCTCCCATTCTTGCTTCCATTTTGATGTAGATATCTAGAGGAGGTAGGTTAAGCATGGCCTCCATGGCAAGTGTTGGAGTAGTTTTCATAACTCCCGTTACACAGAATCATGCTAGCCTCTGAACTTTTGCAAGTTCCGTGGCTGCTTGTCGCTGCTCGATTTTCGGCCACCAGACAACCGAGCTGTAGGCAAGGGTGGGTCTTACCACGGAACAGTAGAGCCAGTGTACCATGCGCGGATTTATGCCCCAATTCTTTCCTATCGCTCTTTTTGTTGCCATTATAGTGGCTTTACCTTGATTCACTATTTTCTGTATGTGTGAATTCCATGTGAGTTTGTCATCCAGGATGATGCCCAGGTATTTGACTTCCCCTACCACCTGCAGTTCTTGTCCAAAGAATATGGGTTTAAATAATTCCGCTATATTCCTCTTTCTCGTAAAGCTGACCGGGGAGGTTTTCTAAGGATTGACCTTCAGGTTGACCTTCCTGCACCAATCTTCTACGATGGTCAGAGCTGTCTGCATCAGTTCTGATTTTGTCTTGGTGTGTTTGCCAGTGATAAGTATTGCTACGTCATCGGCATAGCCTTAGGCATAAAACCCCTTGCTGTTTAACTCCACCAGTAGTTCTTCTGCGACTAGGTTTCAGAGGAGAGGGGATAAGACTCTAACCTGGGGGCAGCCTTCAGCTGCCTGTATAGTAACAGTTTTGTCAAGCATAGTTGCTTGGATTCTACCTTTCAGCATGTTTTTTATCCACCTACAAACTGTGTCTTTGATTCCACGTCGGTTAATTGCGGTGGTCATTGAATTCAAGGAGGTATGATCAAATGCTCCTTCTATATCAAGGAATGCAGCTAGGGCGATTTCTTGGTTGTTCAGTGGTTGCTCTATTTTATGAACTAGTTCATGCAGAGCAGTTTCACATGATTTACCAGGTTGATAAGCGTTGTGGGTTTTTGTGTAGTGGCCTCTCTATTAGGGAGGTTTTCCTAATGTGCCTGACAGGTACAGTCTCCTTCACTTGTACCAGGCTCTTTCCACAAGCAATTCCTCGTCCTATGTCGGGGTCGTGCAATTTTGACTCAAACATAACGGTGCTTCCTTCCTTCACTTTTCCTACCAGGTGAGCCCACAGAATCATCTTGCTCCTTTCTGGAAACCAAGCATCTCCAGCCAGCAGTGCACGCCCTATCTCCTCCTCCTCCTCTCCATGTAGAATCACCCCCTCGTTGACTCTTAATGTTCCATTCCTGAAATCCAATTGGAAGCTTCAGGAATTCATGATATGTCCATTCCGATGATGATTTATTTTTCAATGTCAGCAACCTTGCTTCGAAGGTGTCCTCCTCCAGAGGATCCGCTTACTCCATTCTGCGCACACGTGCGGGAACCTTGACAGACTGCTTCGCCGCTTCATATTCCAAGGCTTTTGCCAATGCTTCAACCAGTCTATTGGAACGATGAAGTATCAGGAACCGCCTCATTTCCTGGTCTCGAAGTTCATCCAGGAAGGCCTGAACTGAAAGCCTGTCCATAACGTTTTCTGGCGTGGTTGAATAAGCCAGTCGTGCAAGGCCAGCTACATCAGCTTGCAACTCCTGTATGCTTTCGTTGATCTTCTGAGAGCGATTCTTCAGCTGAAAATGGTACACGTGCTCCAAGTGAGTTTGTCCATATCGGTGCTTGACCAGTACATGAAGTCCTCCTACTATTGGGTGTTCAGCGTCTTGAAGATTTCCGTTGCCTCCCCACGAAGTGCTAGAGTCAAGGCCAGAGCTTTTTTGGTTCCAGTCCATCCATTTGTCCTTGCTGCTGCCTCAAACTGGCGATGGTGATTGTTCCATGACAGCTTGCCATCGAACCGAGGGGGTTTCATGTGGACTCGCACGGTATCGGCCTCCATTTTAGCAACTGTTCTCTTGGCTCCCGATTTTTGTTCCATAGCTGTAGATGATTCTTCGAACATTTCCCTTATCTTCTTTGAGTTCTCTTTCATTGCTATAGATGATTCTTGGAACTTCTCTTCCATAGCTCTAGAGGATTCTTCCAATTTTTCAAACTTTCTAGAGTACTCTTCCATAGCTCTAGAAGATTCTTCCAGCTTTTCTTCCATAGCTCTGGAAGATTCTTCGAACCTCTGTTCCTATTTTCTCGAATTCTCTTCCATAGCTCTAGAAGATTCTTCCAGCTTCTCTTCCATAGCTCTGGAAAATTCTTCGACTTTTTGTTCCAATTTCCTCGAGTTCTCTTACATAGCTCTAGAAGATTCTTCGAGCTTCTCCTCCATTTTCCTCAAGTTCACTTCCATGGCTCTAGAAGATTCTTCGAAATTTTTCTCCATTTTTCGAACAAATGCATTGGGATCAGAAATCTCGAATTGGTACGTATCGGGATCAATGCCATCTTCTATTATAGCGCACAGTGTTCTCAATTCTCCGATGAGGATGGACAAGACAGGTTTCGTTACAACCTGCCTACCTACCAACCTACATAAAAGGTCAAATTTACCGCTGTCGACCTATAAATAGGTCGAGAAATGATGATGTCCAATTATGAATCGGGCAAAATTACCGACATTTGTCCACAAATTTCCCTATGTGGGGAAAGAAACTCAATTAATTTGGAAGTAATAATTACGTCGATAGATTCTTGCCAACCAATAGGTAAAAGTTGAATAAAGGAACTATCAACCTGTTTCATGTCAAAATTTGGGAAATCAGACCATAGGCCATTTTAGAACATAACCTGAAAGTTAGCTGATTGTACCGTAAACAAACATTAACTTCTAATTGTTATTTCTTTCCTTCACTATCTGAGACATTTTCCGAAATGCCAAGCATGCAATATGGGTTTTGTTCAGATTCTGATCCTGAAAAGCCGCCAACTTAGAAGCTAGAAGCCCAGGAATGTTGATTTTATACAAACAGAAAATGTCGATTGTAAACAACATAGGTACACCATACACCCTCTTAGTTAAATTGATCCAGACTTTGATGCAAGCCCTCATAGAGCTTTTCAAAAATTACTAACATGGAGATAATTGGTTATTTTGAGCTTACCACAAGTTATTAGACTGCATAGGTAGTTAAAAGCTTATAAAAGTTTGAGTTTGAATGATGCTTTCAAAAATTCAAACGCCTGTGGTCACTGTGGAAGTTGCAAAGCTGCAGACCATATTATCAGAGCTGAAGAAAGTTATATTCACATTATTGGCCCTTTTTTTTATGTCTTCATAACAATTTGAATGATTTTTTTGAAATATATGTATTTTTTACGGTACAAGACGTCCATTTTGATGTTATGTTGACAGGTTACTGAAATGGCATATATTTTGGTCCTAATGTCATCTTGTTCTTATCTGTTGGTGAAAAACAATGACGGAGAAAAACTACATCCGCATGATAATGTGAGAATAACAAGGATGAAAAATCATGGCGTCGATCATGGCACAGTCGCCTGTTCGTTTATACCTAAATGATAATGGAGTTTGAATTTTGTCACGTCTAGCGTAAAGCACCGAAAATAATCACGAAGTGGTTTTGCTTATTGGAAGAAAATTTAGCCGCAAAATAAAATTTTCTGCAGAGAATTGCAGAAAATTGATGCACCCTGAATATACGTTTATTTCGATAAATTATTGACAGTGTTTGCGAAGTTTTAGAACATAACCTTGAATCCAAAATAATTAGAATAGTCAAGGAAAGTTATAAACAAACTTTACAATGGATGTAGTCATCGTTTGTTGTGTGAATATCTCTGAAATTAGTCAGTAATCCAATAAAATTCGGACCTAAACATTGTTCTCTTTTTCTGGTGAAATTGAAATATGGCCGTCCCTATGTTTTGTAGTTCAATTTTCCAGTATATTCGACCTTATTGACATTTTTCCTTGACTTAGGTCCAATTCTCGCAGCAAAAATAGACTTCAAAGGTCATGATTTCCATCAGGGCAATTTCTAGAACTTGAACCTGTGTATTCTTATTCTCAATCTCGAACCGAACTAGGCTTATTGCACAAATCACCAGTTATCTTCTATTTTCTATTTTGAAACTCATGATACAGCCAGCCTGCCACTCCTGGGCTCCTTCTAAGATTCAGGTGAAGTGAAAACACTGAGAACTACATAAGTTTTGTACAGCATATCCAATTCGCCCGATGTAAATAGTTTTCACTTCATCTGAATTCTGCTGAATCCTGAATCCAGGATATATAAGCGAGAATAAGAGCCCGTTGTTGGTTCTGTGTCTGTTTTGTTTTGATTTGGTGTTATTTGGTTAGGTTATGTTCCTTTTGACATTTTGACGTTCAAGAGACAAGAGACGTACTTTATTCAATGCATTCCTTTTACATGTTGGAGCAACTCTGTGTGACTCCGGGCCGCTCGTTGTGACAGGGAGCTGCTCCGACATGTGAACATGATGTAAAAGGAATGCACTGACCGTATAAGTTTGAGAAATAATGCGCTAATATCACTTATCCACTAGCTAATAACGTTGGCTTCACCACTTTGGATATGAATCGTACCCGTAACTCGTCATGGTAGAAAGAAACATCTCGTGAGCTTCTCAGACAAACGACAAACGATGGACCAAATGGAAAAATTTAACTTCAAAGTAATTGCGATATGCAATTGATGACCTGAGTTATTCCAATATTTCCAATAAGTTAGCCTCCCCAGTGATTTGAGCGTTTGAGGTTATTCATAAAGTTAAACACTTTTCTATTTTCTCACGTCAAAAGATTTTTGACTTTTTGTTATAGCTTGCTAGACATGTAGCGATAATAAACCATATTGAATAACTTTCAGGAAAATTATCTGATAAGACTTTATGTCCGGAATTAGATATAAATAGTTGTCTGGACTTCAATAACTAATAGTTGTTTGACGATGAAGTCAAATTGTAAGGTAAAAGGAGGTGCTTTTATACCAAATCAAGACATTTTCTTTTCCTTCTAGTCTAGAGTTCTTGAATTGTTTGTTGGGTGATTCCATATTACCTGAATATTCTGCTTCTATTCCAGCCTATGTTTATTCTTTCTCTGTTGATCAAAACATTGCAAGTTTTTGGGTCGGTCTCCAAAATAATGTTGAACTTCTTATCAAATACTCTGCTTTTTCTCAGTACTTTTAATGACACATCTCATTTTCCCCAATCCATGTCATTCTGTTTCTTTATTTTTTCGAGCTCATCTTCATTGTATTCATTCTCATTTACTCCAACAATCTTCAAACGACTCTTCAGTATTTTTGGTTGTTCAACTGAATGATCTTTTGTCAGCTTCGATTGAATTCAATGCGGAATATGAGCATTGTTTCTCTTTACTACAATTGTTCAATATTAGGCCTCCAGTTTTTGTAGAACGTCCCATTGTCATACCGAAACCGATTTCGGTTGGATTCAACTTTTTCTCTAAAACCTTTTTGATTTTTGAGAAATCACTTTTATCACTTTTTCTGTTTAACAACGAATACATCTCCATCATTGTTTGTCACCGAGGCATAAGTCCTTTGATTTGAAAATATAAGGGGCTCTCCAGTTGTCAGCTGCTTAAGTCATGCAATTTTTTTTTTCAACATTCAATTTTCACAAATTAAAAAGCCTATTTTATCTTTCGATTCAGTTTCGCACTATTAATTGTAGGGTGTAATCTATTGAGTCCAGACCAGTATGATCAATTTAATCATCCTTGATCCCACTTCTCTAGCGTTTTCTTTCGGGCTTCCCGTTAACAGTTTTGTTCTCATTCTAATTTTCTCCTACTTTACCCTCACAATCTTGATACTTCCAGGTTGTTTTCCGCATGTGAAAACCTCGCGGTTCCACATTCTCGCATTTGGCATGGTAATGTTTTCAAACAATGCATTGGATAACAAAATCATATACATACATCTCCAGCAAATCGACGTTGTTCAACGTGTTTATATTCTTATCAGCAGAGCTGAGCCTTATCCAGTGGCGGCTCGAGGATAATTCAATAGGGAGGTCAAAATGATATGATCTATGCGGTGGCGCAACGCAAACATTCGGAGATTAAAGAAATGTCAAGAGCCCCCAACCTCTAACATTTAACGCGATATCTCATGTTTAAATATGAAAAAAATCGGAGGAGAGCAAATGCATTATTGAAATAAATCGTACTGAGCGCAAAAAAGTAAAAAGCACCAGTATAAAGACTCGACAATTTTTAAAATTTCACCTATTCATAAAATGTGGTCTAGAGTCATTCCTCGAGTGATTTCTCATTATAGAAAATCCAAACCGTATAATAATGATAATCCGTTCATTTAGCAAACGCTGTACAGCTAACAATAAGTTTGCAAAGTGTGTATCAAATGGACAGGCAATAGAATCAAGAAATAATGAAATGATAACACAATAATTACATAAACACAAATAAATAAGTATAAATAAAATTGTTGTAAAAAGATAAAACTTATACATCAAAATTATTAAAATTGAATAAAAATGGGACAAAACATACGGTCTGATAAGTCTCTTGAACTCAGTTATTCTAACGCAGTTCTTAAGTCTTTGGTGATTGATTATATTCATGAAGTCATCTGAAAAGTATGGAATTCTCCATTTCATATGTATTACATGAGACAATATAAAATCCTTGCAGTTCCTGGTCCTATAACTATGTACATCACCAAATCGATTAATCTTATCACATATATTATAATCAGGACCAGTTTGTGTTTGTTCTTGAATACAAACACATATGCTGAACATAATTTTTTGTTTAACAGAAAACATTTCCAATACATTCAACATTATTTCGATCGGTGTATACCTATTACATTTCAAAATTCTCCTCATTGCACGATTCTGATTTTTTTGTATTTGCTCGATTTTGTAGACGGGTAGGTTGAACAAAAGTGTGGGACAATATTGCAGATGTGGCAGAGCGATAGTATTGTACAACAGATGTTTGGTATTAAGGGACCAGCCCCCACCTACCCTATTTATAAAGCCCACCTTCTTTGAAAACTTCCTCATTTCATGGTCAAAATGGGAATGGAAATTCAATTAAGAGTCCAGATAACACCCAAATATTGAATTTCAGTTACATATGAGACATCTACATTATCAATAGTGACCTTATTATTCCTCATATCTATCCGAAATAACATAGACTTTTTTCCAAAGATACAAAGCTTTGATTTTTGGGTGTTCATAATTTGTTCTCACACACCCCGTTGAATAAACTATGGAGTTCATTGTTTATCACAGTTTGCACCTCAATAACATTTTTTTCCGGTTGACAGATCAAAGGATCATCTGCAAATAACATCATTTTACAAATATCTGGTACATGCACAATCTCATTGATATACAACAAAAACAACAAGGGACCTAGTTCCTTTGAATGTGGTGCACCATATTCAACTTCAGCGCACGAATACAAGCTGTCCTTGAACTTTACTTTTTGTCTGCGAACACACAAATAGCTCGAACCATTTTAAAACATTGAGTCTAATACCTAATATTTCTAATTTTCTTAAAAGAAGGTGCCTATCGACAATCTCAAAGGCTCTTTTCAAATCCAGGAATTCAGCTAATGGGACTAGATTGTCATTATCAATACACTATAAAAAGTCATCACAGATGTTAACAATAACCGACTCACACGGATGAATAACACGAAAAGCCGACTGATTTGGGACTAGAATTTGGTTTTGATCACAGTGGTACAGTAGTTATGCTTTTACCCATTCTTTAAGAAGTTTCTCATAAACAGGGACAGAATTTATTGCTCTAAACTCCGAATGCAAGCTAGTTTTTGGAACCTTCGGGACAGGGATGATTGTTGAAATTTTCCATTCTGATGGAAAAACGTCATTTTCCAGAGAGGTATTTATAATGTCCACGAATCGATCACCAATTGCATAAACGGCATCGCTCAAGATCTCTCCTCCCCCAACATTCTTCATTTTTTCTCAAAATAGATTTCATCTTACTCGTCGTTAACTTATGAAATTGACAAAATTCGATATTTATGGAATACACTGTTTGAGGAAATGTGATGGTCGGCTCAGGAATGTTTGCAACAACTGTTCTTATGCTTTTGATAAAATATGTATTAAATTCGTTGGCAATTTTAATTTCATCCATAATGAGGTCTGTCCCAAAAAGAATGTCATCAGGAACGTTTTAACTTTTATCTGGAGAAAGACTATTTAAATGTTTCCAAAGTTCTTTGGGATTGGATTTATTAGATGAGTGTGAGTGATTTGTTGGGTTTGAGGATCAGTGAATTAAAGTCCAGTTAGTTTTGGAGTGGCCGACGTTTCGCAATACATAATTGCATCATCAGGGCGCTGAAATCACATATTTATTTTATTTCAATGGAATTTACAATCGGATAAAATTCACATGTTACAGAGGATAAAAAACAAAAACTATTTTTTTTTAATTATATGAATGCAAATGGGTGAAGGTTTACCCTATCAAAACAGCCATGAAAAAAGAAAGGAAGCAGATCACAGAGAAACCTAAATAATACTTTTTACATACATTTATTTTTACATTCATTTTTAAATTCTGGACTCAAGTCGCAAGAATACATATTTACACGACACAAAAACTAACTGGACTTTGATTCACTGATCCTCAAACTTAACAAATCACTCACACTCGTCTACAAAATTGCTGGATCGTTAAATTAACAAAAACTGGATTTATTATCGTCAATTGTTTCATTGTAAAACTTCTCTTTTTCAGTTCTGATTAAATCGACAATATGATTTCTATTTATTTTGTGATGCTCCCAGATATCATCATTCCTTTCAAAAACAGCTGACTTATATAAACAATCCCTCTCATACATTAATTATCTGATTTCACAATTCATCCATTTTTTATTTGAAAATTGATTGATATTTATCTCTGAACTGGACCTATTCTATCTATATAGTTTGATAAGCCACTGATAAAGGAATCAGCTTAAAGGTTGACATCGGATGAATTGCGTTACCATGCAGTTCCTTTCAAAGTTTCTTGAAGGTCATCACGATTGTAGTTTTTGAAAGATCTTCTGTACAAAGTAGCTTTCAAGTTCTCCCTTACATTATCATTGATAAGAACGGACAAAATTTAATATTCGCTGATTAGTGTTGAGTGAACTTGATGTTTGGAAATTCTGTCATTCGTTATTGCTTACAATTCTAGTGGGTGATTAAAACCATTCAAATAGATGAGAATAATGATTTTCTTCCCGTAGAAGGAATTTTTCATCAGATCGAGATTGGAATCAGTCATGGAATTGACTTGAAATCGGGGCGTTTCTTGAATGTCAAACCATCTCCGTCTTATAAATTCAAAATTTCACACACAACCAAACCATCCGAAACATCCGACGGATCCGACAACTTAAAAACAAAAATCGCGACCAATCACCGGTGTTATGTAAACAATCCGCTCTCAAAATAAAATCAGCTGACTTGACATTACTCGACAAACCCTCAAAATCTGCGCAAAATGGGAGACGAAGAGGCAAGACGTTCAAAAATGGGAGCGTAGGTCACAAATTAATCTCATCCCGATGTGGGAGTTGTCTTGGTCAATGCCTGACATGACATATTTTCCCTCATTCTTACACACTGATTTTACGCCAATCATTTTTCTCTCTCAATCTGTGTCTACAGCCGCTTATGAGTGATGATATGACATTTGAATTGCAAGCGATTTTTCGTCAAAGCTGAATTTTGACCCAGATAATCTGGGCGACGCTGTGTGTGTTGGTGGGGAGCTTTTCTTGGGTATTATAACGTGCGCGGATCATGGGATGTATAAATGGAAGTTTTTTTTTAAATATTAACAAAGTAAATTATTGTGAAATCTTGTTGAATATTTGGGAGATTATTGACCATTTGACCCTATATTGTAAAAGCCACCGCTGGCCTTATCACGCATTCAACGACAATCCACAATTGCAATCACGATATTTCATTATTGGGTTAACTATTTGATATTTGAACTATGATGAACGATTACATCAATCACTATAACATTCTCCGATTGTCCGATTTTGAAAGTTTTGAAATTTTTGATCGCTATAAGCCGCTGTAAAATCATTTTTTTTCCGTAGCCGATACTAACACGTCCGTTCAGCAAAGGCGTGAGCAGAGTTGTAACTCATTAGTTCATTACTTTTTTATTAGTATCACTTTCAAAACCCTGTGTAAATCTTACATGGTGCCATTAATCTATCTCACATATTTTATTGAACAAATCTTTTTATTGGGACCTCTAGTAGCATCACAGATCATCTGTTGCACTTTGGCCAACAAGATGACTTGCTGGGCCGTACCGGTGTTTACCTTCATACATATGTATAGTGAAGAACTTCGAGATAAAAGGAGAAGGGTGATATCGAAGTGGCTTTAGTGGCTTAAAATGGCAATGGATTCAAAGTAAAAATTTTGCACTGCTCCTTATTTTTTGAATCTTCAAGAACTGGTCAGTCATATAACGCATCGTAAACTTAACATAAACTGAAACAAAACAAACTAGATTCACCTTTTTGTATCGCGGATCGTAAATCAAGCAGCAGTTGAAAAAATTTCGCAATCTATTTATTTATACACAACGGCAACGATTGATTGCTTTTGTTAGAGATGCGAGAATATACTCACCGACCATTTAACATGAGTAATTAAAAATAGCGTTCGTCCAAAATAAGCTCTACCCACTTAGAATGACTGCAGTCGTCCGTGTTTTATCTAAAAATATCTTTCGAGCGTTTTATGATGGAATATATCGACTACTTTCAAGTTCTAGTTTTCATATGGGAAAGGCCAAGCCAGGTATAACGAATAGTCGAACCAAGCGAAAGCCGCATTTCCACGAGGTTTTCGCGCGCCTCCGTTTCTATGGCAACGTCCGGTGACAATTAGCTGCGTGCGTCCCCCACCACAACTCTCGTGTTTTCCGTTTTTCCAACGAATGTCAAAATGCGCGCACGAAATTTTCACAAACGTCAAGTCGGCCGCGACAATCGTGAAAACTCAATTGTTTCTATCAGAGCCTACTTTCGATTTTCGTCTGTGATATTTCCGTTTATTTTTTCCATTTCGGTGTTGTAACAGTGGTATAAGGGACCTTAGTGCTTATCGAGCGGAGAGCGAAGGTTGATGATAATATGTTCATTTTTGTGATCTATTTTCGCGAAAGGTAGCGGTAAAAATAACTACGCTGCTTTAACACAGAAAACATTTAGCTCCGGTTTTTGTAAAGTTAGGAAATCGCAATATCAAATGCCTTAAAGAAGACTGCCTTATATTCGACCTAGACATTTTCTTATTGTTTGCTTCGCTTATTTATGCGTAGCAGATATAATCATAACAAAGGGTGATGGAATACATCGATCGAATCAACTAATGCTTGAATAATAATCAAAGTATTTTACAACGAGTTTTTGACTATAGAAAATTTGTGTCAACATTGTAGTGTTAAATTTTATGCAGTGACATTATATGAGTGCAATAGATAACAAAGTCAAAAGTTAAAATGCCGGTGAGGAGGGGACTTGTGGCTCCTAGGACAACTTTGATTGAAACCATCATCAGAAAATTCGACACTGACAGTGAGTACTTTATTATAATACAATATCAATAAATTATACTTCTGGGCAATAGTAACGCACCAAAACTATTTTTACCATCATTATTTTGGAAAGGACAAATAATGAAGTAGATATATCTAGTCACAAAAGACGTTATTTTTTTTCATAATAGCTACCTGTTTATTCTTTATGGAATAACAATAAGATGAAAAATAAACACACATTTATTTTCTTGCCTTTCGCGTAGAATGAGTTTTATTCATTCAATAAATTTCAATGTGAGAGATCATTGTCCTGAGCCAATTCATTGCATCTGACTTTGAAATAACGTTAAAGCCTATTATGTGAAAGAATGAAATTTTGCAACCACTGACTGATAAGATAAACATAAGGCCAATCAGATAAAATGAAAGTGGCTGTCAAATTCATTGTAGGAGAGAGTGGGGCAAAGTGGATTGCGGGGAATATGATGTACCGCGCAAAAAAAAAATGATCATACGAAATGTGATGCTTTACACCTGCAAAAGCTTGGCTCTTTTTTTTTTGGAAATGTTGAGTTTTGAATTATTCGAAAATATTCAATAAAGTAGGGGTAGTAAAAAAAATCATTCACAACACGCGATATGTATAGGGTGCACTGGATTAAATTGATCAATAGAAAATCTACTTACAAAAATATGAAAACTTTCAATAGAACCATGGTGATAGAAGCTTAATAATTTTTATTTTAAGCAGTTCAGAATTCACATTATAGCAGAAATTGTACTTTTTCAATGGAAATTTGAAATGCTATTTATAAACCTCGTTAACTCATTTTTCCGAAGACAATCGTCTTCAATGGCACTATTGAATATACATACTTCGTATTTAGGGATCATGGCTCGCGGGTCGGGGTAGTTTATAATTTGAAGTACTTCAAAATTCAAAATTTTAGCCACTCAAATAGCCTCGCAAATCGCATTATCAACATTAGTCAAATCGTAATGAATGTACCTATACATTTTCTAATTCATAATGGTCATTCATTATAAACAATGCGGTCAAATTGAACTCATATAATCAAAATTCAAAGTAATGTTGCAATCAAAAATCCTATGAAAATACAGAACCTGTTTCAATCAGCTAGATTTGCTAATCACCAAAAAGACAATGTCGCTCATATTTATCTCAACATTGGCCCATTTGCAAATTGTAGTAATTATGAGACCCCTGATTCGTTGTATGAAAATCTGCATTTAAAACCCATTTATTACTAGAAAACTGGACAGATACGAATACATCTGAATAAACATATTTATTATTATGAATAATGTTTTGAGACATATGAGCAGGAAGCTTTTAGTTCTGACGTTTATTTTTTTAGATTCAATTTTGTTTACTCTAATGTTCTTGTATCATCTGATTTTGTGATAAAATTACAGAACCGATATCTAAACTTGATTTTAAACGCAAACAAACAAATTTGTTGACGTGTGAGTATGTATCTGATATCGTTTGATAATTTCCAATTTTTGAAGGATCTGAGCACTTGACGTCTGTCATATTGGATACAACTAAAATTTCAACCAAGACTATAAAATGATGGTATTTTTCGGAATAAAATAATTGGCCAGTCAAATTACAAGACAAGGCACAAATACCAAAATTTGTATTTGCAAAAGCCTCGCAATCTTTTCCTAGCACATAGTTTGTGAATAAACTCACTAAATTTGTTGATTGCTTCAATTTCAAAAGAATTACAAGCTCATAACGACAATGCAATGACATAATCTTTCCAGGTTTAGATTTTTCAAATTCATAAATCATATTTTTTGTGTCAATGTCAGTAGAAAACAATTGAAAACCTACAAGTTCGCTTGATTCTTATTCGTAGAGGGTTTTTTTTAAACTCAAGAATTTTGAACTGAGATAAAACTCATACAGCTCATGTTAACGTCCATGGTATTGGCTTTATTGTAAAGATAATGCTATGCTGTGCCTAAATGTAATTTGGGGCATATGAGCACCGCGGCTGGCGCGGATTCCGGATAAAACTCGATGTAAGGATTGGTGAGCCAATTATCTACCACTGTTTCCAGCAGCAAAAACTGATCAACGTGCCAAACGTTGGCTCCAACTGATCATCACGGTCGTGTGATATCACATCCGTGAACTGTTTTCTGTTGACCCAAATCACGTTTAAGCACGAATGCCATAACATCACCTTTCAATATAGCCAATACCCACGTGTTCAAAGGTCTTAAGTCTGATAAAACACACTGGTTGGGAATATAAGAGCCATCAAATAAGCAGTTTCTTTAAAATTCACAAATATCACTAAAAAATCCTTGCTGACCAGGTTAAGAGCAGTTCACTTGACCAAAAATGTGCAAGCAAGAACTACTTATCAGTTTGAATAATTTATTTTGGTACCACCGCTATTCAGAGCATTTCAAGTGACAAAGACCTGTGTAAGTATCAAAATAAAATTGTCATCATGAGAATGTTTAAATACAATATTTATATCATATTCTTTATCAATCAAGCAGTGCCAGCTCCAGCCGCTCAACTAATGATCCAAATATACAAAGTAGAATGTTTGGTCAACTATTTTTCATTTGATATACCTACCTAGACCAATTCATATGAAACGTCTTGACTTTCCAAAATAAAAAGTCGTCTGTATTTGAATAACTACTTCTTCACTGAGGATGCGAATGACCGCATAAAAAAGACTATACACAAGAAGGGCCAATGTGAAGCCAATGATCTCTGTTTAAAGCTCACTATAAGTTAAGTGTATAGCACCAATGACAGATAAAGCTGTCCAACAGCCAGTATAAGGAAGTCAACAAAGCTTGTCCATATTTCACAATATGTCATTGTCAACCCAACTGTTAGAATCCGACCATAACTGCACTTTTAGTCAATTATAGACGGTGTAATAGTTAGGCAATTGAAAAATCATTGTCATACGACTAAAACAGTACCAATTCACTTCAAAAATCTTTAAATCATTATTCAACAGACTAATCATCGATTTAACTTGACCCAAGAAGTGAGACCAAGAAGTGAGTGAATATTGGTTCTGCTATAGAGAAAATATAGCCATAGCATATGGTGCAAGTCCAGAATATTAGAAAATCAACAGCACTGGAAGAAAAAGATATCTTTTTAACAAACTGTGAAGAAATAAGAGGTGCTAACAGGAACTATGAAAAAACCAACGTTTTGATGAAACACTCGTTACCCATTTTCTAGAAAGGTCCACAACATCTTGTGTTACTAGTACTAAAAAAATGGCGGTAATCAATTGAGATCGGGAGTCATAATAGTTGACGATATTTTTCAATACTTTCAAGACTTTTACCTAATTTATGCTTGTTATGATATTCTGCATTGTATGAGCTTCAATTTGGCATTTTATATACCTATTTGTGTTTCAATCTGCTAACATAACTCTATTCATTACCCCTGAGTAGCTCAGACGAATGATTGCTAACAGATTGTTTTTTTTTACTATTTTATTATCCTTATCAATGCCAAAAAAGTCGTCTAGTGACTAATGTATAAGACTCAAATTAACCTGGCATCATTAACTGCAGCTGGCAGCATTATTCGCAAATCTTCTGTAACAAGGATATTCTAAAAAAATGTTTCAGTAATAGGGAGTTTTTTAACCCCTTAATAATTTCAACGTTATTAACGTATCCCGCTATACTAAGCATGCGCAGAAAACAAAACATTAATAACGGAGAAGACACAAAAAAGAGATTTTGAAACTCGTATTTAACGTTTGACGTTGTGTCATCACCATGTCATCTGTCATCATAGTGATCAGATTTGTTGTGTTTTTGGTTTTTGATGTTTTGATCTTGATTTTGTGATATTTTCGCCAAATTCCTAGCAGAGCAGCACGAATTATGAAATATGGAAGATATTTTGGTCCAAATTAGACCAGATTCAAACTACCAAATGTAAGGTTTACATCTTATTTCACGTCCGCTTGGCAAACGGGAATCATAATAATATGTTACCATCTACATTGAATTTGTGTTCAAAGTTACTTTTACGCCAAATTCAATGTGGGTGGTAGTACATAATTCCCGTTTACAAGCGGAAATCTATCACTTCCACTTCGAAGTTAAATTAAATGTAACTCAGGCAAAACCAACGATTATAAACTACACAGGATTGCTCAGTTCCATTTAACGTACGTTTGGCAGTTTTTGTGACGTCATCATTGGTTTGTTTATTTTCATTCAGCCGTTGATCGTGTGTCGAGTCGTGTGTCTTGTGTTGTGAATTTGTCCAATAGTTTCTGTTTTTCCAAGTACTTTTAATGTAGTTTGAGTTGCCGAAAATATACAAATACATATTTTATTCGTTTCGTTGTGTTAACGATTGAGGGTGTGTAGCAATAATTCGATTTAGCACAAGAAGGAGCATTTTGTTCACACGAAGGTAAATTGAATGGCCACTACTCTCTGAGCAAAAAGGCTTCTTGTTTAAGAATAATTATCAACTCCAGTGGTAAACATTATTTTAGTTCATTATGCCTGGGAGAATATGTGCCGTTGCTGTGTGCAAAAACAATCAATTAGCTCTTAAAAACAAAGGCTCAAGCATAGTATTCCATTCTTTTCCAAAAGGCAAGGATTTAATGTCTTCTAAAATACAAAAAAAATGAGTCCATAGCTGCAGAAGAAAAGACAAGTTTAATATAGATTATTCGACAGTTTGCTCCGACCATTTTACAGTTAGTGACTATGAAAGAGATTCACAACATGAGTTATTTAGTAAGTACCTATATTACAACAAACTTCAAAGTTACAAATCAAAATTGGATTTTTTTAAGTATATGGAAATCAGGTAACGAGCTTTCTAAAATTGCAATTCCCATAATATGGGAAGAGTTTGAGCGACATCATTTAAATATAACTAAGTACAGGGTGTTCACAAATAAATGGAACTTTCTTATTTGATGTTTGGGAAAAAAATGTTTTAGATGAAAGTCCAATGGTTCAAAATGAATTTTGTGAAAACAAGGTTTCTTCATATACAAGGTGTTTCAGAACGAATGGGCGTAATCCAACTTTCTTATTTTAAATCGCAACCCTATTTTTTTTGTTTGATTTTTGCATTCTCCGGAAAATTCTAAACATTTTTCATATAGCATACCGTTTACCCAAATCCAACCAAGAAGAAGATATTAACGTCAGAAATTTGCTATTTTATCGAGCATGTTTCAAAATGTATGGTATCAATTTCGAAACCTTGGAAACGAAGAAGTTGTTAATAAATGTCGACTTGTCAAAAAAGATTTGAACATGTTTTATTGCAAAGAGGAAAAAGTTGAAATATTATTTTTATACATACAGGGTGACTCAGTTTCATACTACAATATTTCAAATTGAGATTCTACCTCGGATTCTACTAAGTAATTAAAATGTACAATTTTTATTCTATGAAAACCTTTAAAATATTTAGTTTCTTTTCAGAAGCTTTTTGTAAAATAAATATATTAATATTTCCTATTGTTTGAGTGGATTTAGTCATGGTTTGGATTAGTTTGGGTTAGTCTGAAAGACGACGAAATAGCCCCTATTTCGTCGTCTTTCAGAATAAATGTCCATAGAATAAAGATTGTTCATTTTAATTAGTAGAATCTGAATTTTTAATATTTTTGGATATAATTGGGTCACCCTGTAAGTTGTTCAATTTTTTTTTGAGAAGTTGACATCTATTAACAATTACCTCGTCCTCAAGGCTTCCAAATAATACCATATATTCCAAAACAAACAACAAACTCAAAAAAATAGCAATTTTCTGATGTTAAAATCTTCTTATTGGTTGAGTTTGGGTTAGTTTGGGTTAGTTTGGGTTAGTCTGGGTTAGTTTGGGTTAGTTTGGGTTAGTATAAAATATATAAAAAGTGTTATGAATTTTCCAGAGAATGCAAAAATCAAATTAAAAAATAGGGTTGCGATTTGAAATAAGAAAGTTGGACCACGCCCAGAAGTTCTGAAACACCCTGTATATGTGAAAACCTCGTTTTCACAAAATTCATTTTGAACCATTGAGCTTTCATCTGAAACATTTTTTTCCCAAACATGAAATTGAAAAGTTAATGGGAGGGCAGGGAGGGTCCGTTTATCTGTGAACACCCTGTACATATCTTTTGCCTCTGTTTTGAATGGTGCTATAGCCATTTTTATCAAAAGTTACACAGAAAAAAGTTGGAAAAGTAGCCTTTTATGAACTTGAAAAAATGGCACTAAATAACTTTTTGAAAAAAATCGCCAGGACAAGTAAACTGACAAATGGATAGAAGTTTTTGAATGCACCACGACTTCTTTAATAACTGATGCAGGATTAGAGTTTTATGCTATCAATCTAGTCAGGTATGTAGCCGGCGAGCTGCCTGTGGAGTTCCCAAGCGGTCACCCATCCAAGTACTACCCACGCCCGACGTTGCTTCACTTCGGTGATCGAACGGGAACCGGTGTTACAACGTGGCTGGCAGTCGCCCCAGCATCAGTGGTGACGTCACAGCGAGTTTGACCTTGCCAGACAGATTCGGCAAACTGAGCAATCCTGTGTAGTTTATAATCGTTAAGGCAAAACCACGAGTATGATGGGCAAAACACAGACTGGAATGAATAACAGCAACATCAATTACACTGTTGCCAAAATGTAAAACATAGGATCAGTTTCTGTTGGATATTTAATAAAAAGAAAAGAATCTTACAATTCCAGTGCAACTGTTGTTATTTTTAACAATTTAAATTGTGCTTTGTATGTTTCACGATTTCTATGTAATAATTAAATAATACTGTATATCAATATGACAACATGAGAAAATGACCGACGGTTATTAAGCGAACGTCAAGGCTCCGTAGATAACGTAACACGTTATCGGTTATTTCCAGACATCTGCGCAAGCTCAGAATAACCGGCAACGTTAATAACGGGTCAAATAAGAGCTTCAAAAACGTCACAAGATGAAAAGCTCTTTCTCAGACGTCTTTTGTGTCCTCTGCTTGATTATTATATTCACCGTTAATGATGACAGTCTGTAATGAACCCATGTATTTGAATCATGATCTTCACAAATAAGGTCCTTCAATTTGATGTTTTTGCAATTAGTTGACTTCCACCACTCAATATCATGAGGTTGATAAATAATATATTTTGATTTGTCAATTTGTTCCGTATCTTATATTGCGGGTGAGGATCGAATTACGTCTCAGAATGAGAATTTTTATCTTTCCGACATGAGATTGACTTCTACAATGGTGCTTCAACGCAATTATCGAAAGAAGCTAAGAGTTTAAGAGTTCCAAGAAATGTCAGCTTCGCTTTAGAATCGGGAATCCCAATCTCTATCCAATTATTGGTAATCCCATCTGCAAAGAAAATTAGCTGTATTTGTCTTGATAGCTTTCTGTTCTTGCACCTATAGTTAATATCCGCTCGGCCTGAATATGTCTAGGTATATAGATTTAATAATTTGTACCTACCACATATTTGAACAAAGTAGGAAAGGAAGAATATTAGAATAATGTAACATATTATAATCACAAATATAAATATTTTGATCACAAGGGGAAGAGCCTGTTCAACTTAATAATGATAATATTCGTGATTTATTTATTGAATAATTATATTTATGTACTCAATCTTCCAAGCTCCGGATACTATGAAGAAATTGATTCAATGTCGTGGCAAAGATTATCAATTTGGTTTTCGTCATGGTTTAGTCAGTTTCCTTAAAGTATTTTTATCAAGAAAACATGGGTTAATTTTTTCTCTTTTGCTTATTCTGATAGGCAATATTGCCAATGTTGCCATAACTCAATAATAAAAATTTACAGTATTCTTCATTGTAGCGCCATTTGTCGTGACATACCTGAAAATAGTACCAATATAAGGTTTGTAAGCCACTTGGTACTACGACTAAAGAACTGCATAGTAGTGGAAAAAAAATATTTCAGAGCTCATTTTCAAGTTGAGAGCTTGTTTTTTGAATATTTCAAAGCGTCCAAGTATGGAAACGTATTTCCTCTGCAATTAGAATGAGATCTAATGCATCAATCAAAACTATACTCCTGTGATTACCCATGCTATGAAAATCGACTGATGATATTTGTTACTGAAACAGTAGGAGGTTGTCCTATAATCCTTAAACGTTTCAAACTCTCACGACGTGGCAGCACCTCTCATATAATTCTACAATTTTCTTTTAAGCACATAATATCATGTCTTCAGCCAGTAAAGAGATTCACGTGTTTCGGGTAGTAAAGACGAGCTCTAAATTAGAGTTTCATCCGTGATTCAATTCCGGAGTACATTTCCCGACTAATTGACTGTATGAATTTTTGAGTTCGCCCGCCCATCCTTGCTTTGTCCCCAAATGTTATTGTGAAATGAATGTGAAATTCCAGTTAGGGCATAGCAAGCGTGAGTTCAACAATCTTCCGCATACTGAGCGTGAACTGCACTTTCAGTCAATCATAGACGGTGTAGTAGTTAGGTAATTGAAAAATCATTGTCATACGGCTAAAACAGTACCAATCCACTACAAAAATCTTCAAATCATTATGCAACAAACCAATCATCGATTTAACTTGACCCAAGAAGTGAGACCAAATTTGAATATTGGTACTGCTATAGAGAAAATATAGCCACACCATATGGTGCAAGTCCAGAATATTAGAAAATGAACAGCACTGAAAGAAATAGACATCTTTTTAACAAACTGTGAAGAAATAACAGGTGCTAACAAAAACTATCAAAAAATCAACGTTTTGATGAAAAACTCGTCACCCATTTTGTGGACCTCTCTAGTCCACAACATCTTGTGTTACTAGTACAAAAAAAATGGCGGTAATCAATTGAGATCGGAAGTCATAAAAGTTAACGATATTTTCCAATACTTTTACCTAATTTATGCTTGTTATGATATTCTGCATTGTATGAGCTTCAATTTGGCATTTTATATAACTATTTGTGTTTCAATCTGCTAACATAACTCTATTCATTACCCCTGAGTAGCTCAGACGAATGATTGCTAAGAGATTGGTCTTATTAACTATTTTATTATCCTTATCAATTCCAAAAAAGTCGTCTAGTGACTAGTGTATCAGACTCAAATTAACCTGGCAACATTGACTGCAGCTTGCAGCTTCCGGTTATTCGCAAATCTTCTGTAACAAGGTTATTCTAACAAAAGGTTTCAGTAATGTCACAAGATGAAAAGCCCTTTCTCAGACGTCTTTTGTGTCCTCTGCTTGATTATTATATTCACCGTTAATGATGACAGTCTGTAATGAACCCATGTATTTGAATCATGATATTCACAAATAAGGTCCTTCAATGTGATGTTTTTGTGATTAGTTGACTTCCACCACTCAATATCATGAGGTTGATGAATAATATATTATGATTTGTCAATTTGTTCCGTATCTTATATTGCGGGTGGGGATCAAATCACGTCTCAGAATGAGAATTTTCATCATCCCGACAGAAGATTGACTTCCACAATAATGCTTCAACGCAATTATCAACAGAAGCTAAGAGTTTAAGAGTTCCAAGAAATGTCAGCTTCGCTTTAGAATCAAGAATCTCACTATCTATCCAATTATTGGTAATCACATCTGCAAAGAAGATTAGCTGAATTGTTTTGATAGCTTTCTGTTCTTGCATCTATAGTTGATATCCGCTCGGCCTGAATATGTCTAGGTATATAGATTTAATAATTTATACCTACCACATATTTGAACAAAGTAGGAAAGGAAGAATATTAGAATAATGTAACATATTATAATCACAAATATAAATAATATTTTGATCACAAGGGAAAGAGCCTGTTCAACTTAATAATGATAATATTCATGATTTATTTATTGAATAATTATATTTATGTACTCAATCTTCCAAGCTCCGGATACTATGAAGAAATTGATTCAATGTCGGGGCAAAGATTATCAATTTGGTTTTCATCATGGTTTAGTCAGTTTCCTCAAAGTATTTTTATCAAGAAAACATGGGTTAATTTTTTCTCTTATACTTATTCTGATAGGCAATATTGCCAATGTTGCCATAACTCAATAATAAAAATCTACAATATTCATTATTGTAGCGCCGTTTGTCGTGACATACCTCTGAAAGTAGTACCAATATTAGGTTTGTAAGCCACTTGGTACTACGACTAAAAAACTGCATAGTAGTAGAAAAAAAATATTTCAGGGCTTATTTTCAAGTTGAGAGCTTGTTTTTTGAATATTTCAAAGCGTCCAAGTATGGAAACGTATTTCTTCTGCAATTAGAATGAGATCTAATGCATTAATCAAAACTATACTCCCTTGATTACCAATGCTATGAAAATCGACTGATGATATTTGTTACTGAAACAGTAGGATGTGGTCCTATAATCCCTAAAAGTTTCAAACTCTCACGACGTGGCAGCACCTCTCATATAATTCTACAATTTTTTTCAAACACATTTCATGTCTTGAGCCAGTACAGATATTCACGTGTTTCGGGTAGTAAAGACGAGCTCTAAATTAGAGTTTCATCCGTGATTCAATTCCGGAGTACATTTTCCGACTAATTGACTGTATGAATTCTTGAGTTCGCCCATCCTTGCTTTGTTCCCAAATTTTATTTTGAAATAAATGTGAAATTCCAGTTAGGGCATAGTAAGCGTGAACTCAACAATCTTCCGCACACTGAGCGTGAGAGATTAAGTTGCCTGATTTTTAGTCTTATAGAAAATGGTGAAATATCTCAAAAAATAATTCAATAAAAAAATTGATTCATCAAATCAAAAAATTACAGAGTAGATGTAGAATTTCGGACCTCCATTCATTTGATTTTTTTTTTGCTACACGAACTTTTGATGAATATGTAGTGTAGGTAATCAGTTGATATTATGAACCTAATAACGATCAAACCTACGATTGTTATTTGACAATTTTTTTAAAAAAATTTGGTTGTTGATGCCAAGACTTTGTTGAGTTCGCCGCATGAAATTTGTTGAAAACTGAATTTTCTCGAGATTGTTCTTTTTAGTGCGCCTCTATCAGGTTGAACGCGATAGTTGGTTCATAAATAAACAATACATACATCCATCAAAATAACAAAATCACTGCAAGAATGAAATTGAGATTGTAAAACAAAATCTGAAGAAAAACGTCACCTACATACTTTCGAAAACGATGTTGTGGTATAACAGGTATATCGGAACTAGCATTTTTCACATGATCTGTTTATCAATTTCTAGAATAAAGTATAGTAAAAGGGAAAAACCTCAACCTTCAACGTCAATTGTGATGAGTATGAATCGACGTCTGAAAATCAAATAGAGGAAGTCAACATGATTGATTGGTCAGAGTAGAGACCTGAGTATATGTCAATTTCCGCGTATCCCTTGTACGAAACTCCGATATACGTACATACTGATAGGACACTGATTCCCACTCCTTCATGAAGCGTATTTTGTTCCATAATTTCACTTGTGGGGATTCCCTACAGCCTTCACTTGGGATTAGGAAATATTTCGAATCTTCATAACACCATTAGTAACGATACCCATTTTGTACTCCTTGCTTATACATATTTTCTTCTTCTGCACCGTTCATAAAGATATTGCTATTCAATTGATAAATTAAAACTTAGCGTCCTTTGCAGAATAATGAAGAAGTGGTAGTTATTGGGAACGAGAACTGTAATAAGAATCACTTATTCGATTTTTTCTCCCCCTGTGGCTTTTTCAGAAACTAGCAAATAAAAATCAAAATAATTTAGGTATCCTCGATAATTCGGAATTTTCTGTGCGTACATGTAGTCAAACCCCAGGCTATGATCCACAAAAAACAAGACATATCATGCGGGCGATAAAGAAAATGCCGAGTGTTTGTTTCGCCAATATTTTATCAGCACATTCATTATTTAATTTGGTATATTATTGGTAGACTGAAAACATTTCTTGTTGGTGGCATTTCTACTGTTTTCCACTTGCATTCTCGTGCAAGTATATAGAGGAATGTACACAGTGGCTCTAAAAAATGATTAAAACGAAACACAGTGTTCAAAGGTTTGTTTATGAAATGCTGTACTTTGTCGATCTCGCATTCACAAGATTTTATCATATTTGGCTAAACTTCACTATGGATATTTATTTTACTTCATTATATCCTGCCTTTGTCCATTTTTTTGTGCAGCGGTGCGCGAGAGACATATCTTTTGATTTTTCTCAGACCTTGCTATCTTATGATTCACTCAAATAAAGCACAACATAAACACAGACGTGGTAACGGTTTATTGTCAACGTCTCAACACCACTTTTCAGTATGAACAGTAATAATAATTAGAACTAAGAACAATAACATATATTCAGAACAATAATCTTTTTCTCGTACTCTTCCGCACTTATGTTTCGTTCAACCGTCGATCTCTCGATTCCGCGTATCCGCTGTCCATACGTCATCCGTATCATCGTCAGGCAGGTCCGGCTGCCACTCTACGTCATTTTTTTCAATTTGATAGGTTTGATTCTATCCTGTGTATGGCTAGGGGCACAGCTAGGGGTAGCAGGGTTAAGTATTGACGTTGGGCATTCTTCGTCGTCATCTTGTTGAGTGGCCTTCAGGTTAGGACAGGTATTTTCAGGAGATGGTGAAGTAGTCGGGTCTTTGCTTAATGTGTCGGGCACCTTTTTCAAGTGGGAGATATGGCGTTTAATGATTTTTTCTTATCTTAGTAGTGTTGTCTCGTTTCCTTGGATTTCTATAACTTCATGCTCATTTTTATTATAATTATTTTTATCATATCGCGTCCGTTTATGTGGTATAGTGATGTTTTGTACCAATACTTTATCTCCAGTTCTGATTTCGGGTTTTTTGCTTGCCTCATCTGTTCCTCCCTCTCTTTTCCTTTTTGTTTGTTGATAGAATCGTTATCCCGCGCCTCTTCATCCACCGTTTCTGACATTAGATCTGTTATAGATGAAATTTTATCTTGAATATTTCGACTGAATAAAAGTTCTAAATGGGATTTTTCCGTGGTTCCTTCGGGGATGACGTTGTTCATAAGGATAAATTTTTGTATCTCCGTTTTGTAGTCTAGACCATTTGCATGGCAGATTTGCAGTCATTTCTTCAGGGAACGATTCATGTTTTCAACTTGACCAATTGCTTTGGGGCCATTATGGAGGCGTTTGAATTATGTCGATGTTATTTTTGTCGTCAAATTTTTTTAATTCTTCACTTGTAAACTGTCGTCCATTATCTGATCTTATAGATTTTGAGATACCAAATCTGGAAAATAATTCTGTCAAGTGGCCGATTATCACTGCTGATGTTGTTGATCGTAAGAACTGTATCTCCTGGTATCTGGAATAGTGGTCTATGACGACTTGAAATTGCTCTTGGATTGGAAGTGGACCAATAAGATCAATGGCCAGGCATTGCCAGGGTCCTTCTGGGAATGTGGACTGGTCTATTCGGCTGTGCTACCAAAAGGCAGTCACGACATCGTTCGACAAATTTTTCAACTTCTCTATCCAGTAGAGGCCACCAAACATTTGCTCGCAGTCGCCTTTTCATCACGGTTTATCCAGGGTGTCCCTCGTGAGCTAATTCTAGTATCTGTTGTTTTAGCTTATCCGGTATAATTATTCGGTTTTCACGTGATACTACTTGGTCAAAAATTGTCAGCTCTATGCGAAAAGCAAACAGTGCGTTTTTTTGAGGTTTCTCATGAGTTGGTGTTGATCTTCGATACGGCGTCTGATATTTGAAGGTCATTTTTACTCCCTTTTATTTTTTGGAAAATACGCATAGCTCTTGGTGTACATTGTTCGTTAATGGTGTATATATGTTGTTCTTCTTCCTTGTCGAAAGATGGTTCGTTTTGTATTTTGCATAGTCTTGAAACTGAGTCAGCAATGTTGAGTTTCCCCGCTTGGTATATGACTTTGAATTTGAACGCTTGCAATCTTAAGACCCATCTTTCGATTCTTGCTGGAGGTCTAGAAGTTGGCTTGAAGATTGCCTCGAGTGACTTGTGAAGCGTTCGACTGCCCACACCAGAGCCAAAATTTCTTTTTCTGTTTGAGAATAGCGGCGTTCTACGTCTGACAAGCTTTTGCTGGCAAAGGCGATGACTTCAGGTGTCAAGCGTCAAGAACTTTTCTCAAACATTTGTCGTGTTCTTTTTCAGATTGTCCAAAAACGATTATGTCGTCAAGATAATTAAGGCAATTATTACAACCGGACAGAAGCCCTCCAAAAATTCGTTGGAAGTTCGCGGAGTTCACGCGAGTTCACGCCAAACAGTCGTGTATAACGGAACATCCCTCTATGTGTGATTAATGCTGTTATGGGTCGGGTGTCAACATCCAGTTCCAATTGATGGTAGGCATCCTTCAAGTCCAGTCGAGAGAAATACTGGGCGTTTCTTGATTTCACCATAAAACAATCAAACGTTGGCAGTGGGTGATTTTCTTGGAGGATGACCTCATTTGCGCGCCTCGTGTCTATGCATATCCGGAAATCTCCGTTGAGTTTGAAAACGATGACCACGGGAGAAATCCATGGACTCGGTTGAGTTACTTTTTCAACTATGCCGGATTCCAATGCTTTTGTGAGTTTCTGTTCTACCTTCGCTTCCACTGATATTGGTACTCGTCGCAACGGTTGTTGGACGGGCCTCACTGTTGGGTCAATAGTCAATTTCACACTTGTTTTGTTTAGTCGCAACACTAGTAACATTATTGATGCCAAGTCCAAGCTTCAATACACCCAGTATTTTTGCAGTGTATTTTCCCAGAAGTGATATATCTCCATTTTCTACTACGTGAAGTGAGTCGATTATTTCAGGTGATTCTTGTAAATTAGCGGTGGTTTGAAATTTATCCCTTACAACTATTGGATTTTCTGTTGCGTATGCCTTTGAAACATCGCCGACTTGATTGGTCACATTCCACATTGTCGCCTTCTTTTTGAAAAGTAGAGCCCAATCTGAACCGCATATTATATTTGCTTTGAAGCCGGAGTCTATTAGAAAGGATATCGTTACTCCACCGATATTGCATTTGATTATGTCTTCGCTTGAACCTTGTTGTAGCTTGTAATGTATAATTGTTGTTAATTCGGAAACAATCTAAGTTCCGAATATTATTTTCAGTGATTAGGGGATCTACGTCTGGCTCGGGATCTACAAGACTAACTCGTCTCTCTTTCCTGGATACGTGATGTGGTTGTTCTTGTTTTGTGGTTTGTCTGTCTGATTGTGTCTTACAGCAAAATGCAAATGTCTTTCAATCCCACATTTCTTACACTTGGACCCTCTTGCAGGACATGACTGAGAAAAACTAGGATGTCCCATTTTACCGCATCTAGTACATCTGTTTTGAGCTCTTTGTTGAAGAAGTATTTTATAAACTGGCTGGCATGATGTACTTGGTCCCGATATGGCGGCGTGCATGATTATTGATTGCGTGGCTACTTGCTCGTGGATTCGGCACGTTTCCAGAATTTTGTCCAATGTGTATTCTTTTTCCAACAACCTCTTCTTCAAGTCGACTGGTGCCCAGCTATCAATTATTTTATCTCTCATCGTGATCTCCCTGGCTTCATCAGCGGTCTTGCCAGAACAACATTTGGCGGCTTGTTGGCGCATTCTTAACACAAATTTGTCAAAACTTTCGTTTTTCTCTGGTTTGAGACTCCTAAAAATGTGCTTGTCAAATATTGTCAACTAATATTCGAAAGATATCATTATTTTTTTCTGGATGGAAGGTTTCTATTGCCCCTGGTATATTATAAGCAACTTCTTGCAGCTATGTTCCACCCAAGTGTAATAATTTGTTTCTCTTTTTGGCGAAGTCAGAAATATCTTCAGCAGCCAAATAAAGTTCTAAAGATCTCAACCACTTATCCCATCCTCGTCGCCAATTGTGCCATCCTATGATTCAGTCAAATAAAGCACAACATATATTTAAAACAATAATCTTTTTCTCGTACTCTTCCGCAATCATGCTTCGTTCAACCGTCGATCTCTCGATCCCGCGCATTCCGCTGTCCATCCGTCATCCGTGTCATCGTCAGGCAGGTCCGGCTGCCATAGTGACATCATGTTTTTGACAAAAAGACAACTTTTTGAAGAACTTTTGAAATCATCAGCTCTTCCAATATAATTTAACAGGAATTATAATTCACAAAACACCAAAAGACTTTTTAAAAAACAATTTTATTCACTAAGATAGAAATATGAGTATGATTCAGATGTTAACAGTATGAACTTTGACAAACAAATGATACTTAAAACTAACAACTAACTCTATTTATGCGTTCTGGGTCCATCGATAAGAATGGTGCTTATCGTGGCGACAGATTTATCAAAAGTACCTAATGGGTATATAATTCCTCCATCCTTAGTGAGAAACGTCCTCGTTGACGATATTTTGTAGTCTCTTCATGGTGAGGAATATTTTTCTTTTTCTCCAGGCTATTAAGATGCATATTCCAATACATAGGATAACTGTCCATAAAAGGGCATGAGATGTTGTATGCATTGTAATGTCCAGTGGTTCTGGGCTTAGTGGTTGGAATAGATCACTGTTTACGTCTTCAGGTCGTGAAAAATGTAGAGTTTTGAAGTTAATGTGGAGACTGCTATTGATGATAGTTAGGTTGTTGGAAAACTGTTTTGTTTCCAGCCAAGTATCTTTTGGGTGAAATTTTCGTCCATCAATTATTAATTCGCAGGGGCTGAGTAGTAAATTGCATCCTTGCGCCTTTTCTTGCAGTAGTTGCTGACAATTTTCGAAAATTTCTTTTTCTTCTTTTGTGCAGATCAGGAGGTTCTTCTTTTCTGTGAGTTGATATGCTTGGTAGTTATTCGATGCCGTCACTGCCATGCATTTATTATGTAGAGTACAGTTGCTTGGTATGGCGTCCTTACATATCCAATGGGACAGCATCTGGTTGCAGTTTGTGTACCAGGTGTGGTTGCAATGGAAATGGCTAGGTACTAGAAGCAATTGATTCGCCTCGTTGGGTATTGGATAGATAAATGAGAGATTACAATAATTAACACTAAAAATAGGTACCTTAACAATTACGATTGCCAATTCATTATAGATCATGAATCCGGTAGGGCATAGTGTAACTAGGTCGGATAAATGCCTGATGGGAAATACTGTTTTGGAAAAGTGATTGAGATGTAGATATTGCCAAATATTATGCACTTCGTCAAGTGAAAAGAGTTCTATATTCAAAGAATTTGAATGTGCAAATGAAATTGTTCTTTCCCATGTCTTCAAAAGGTCATTAAGTTTATTTATTTGCAAAAGATGGTTTTGAACTAAGAGGTTTGTGTCTAGTCTTTCTTCAAGTTGAGATAATTTCTCTTGGACTTTCTTAGAATTTTCGTTTATAAGATTGACCATGTTTTGAAATTTATCAGTAATACCTCCAGCGAAACTACTTAGTGCATTGATTCTTTTGATTTCTTTTAGTTGATTAAACTTTAAAGTTTCTATTTGAGATTCAATATTATTCAAATCTTCATTATCTAAGTTTCCAGTAACAAATTTAATTCCAGATCCTAAAAAGTTGATAAGTCCGCGTTTATTACGAGAGGGCTTTCCATACAATTTTTCGTATTCGTCGTATGTATTATTTAGTCTTTCTGTGCTAAGGTTAAATAGTTGGGTTAAAAGGTGATTATTTTGATGTTTGATTATGTGTTCTAAGGCTAGTTGGTTAACGCATAGTAATGATAATGTATACTTAATACTACTAAGATTAAAGGGTAGGTAAAACGTATGGTAGTCTTCTAAGATTAATGATTTTCCTATGTCCTCTTTGTAGTAGCCTTGGTTATTCTTAATCGGGACGATTTGAAGGGCCAGGCTGAGGGTTATCAGGAGGTTTATCCTGCAACAAAGGTTTCTTCCTTAATCTCTTTAATTTTCTGGTATGTGTTGTAATAACATTTTTTCTTCCTTGTGTACAGGTAATTCGCGGGCCCTTTGTCTTGGTAACAATGGCTTTTTCAAAACGAGGAATCTCTTTACGTCGTTTGTCTTTTGTCAAGTATATGACTTGATCTTTTTCTAAAGTTGGTAAAGGTTCTGGGTGTTTTATTTGTTTTTTACTCGCGCTTTCTTGTCTTTCACGGGTTGCTGAATATATTTGTTTAAAATACGGTAATAACTCTTTTTTTCGTTGATTATTGTATTCTTCGTATATGGTCACGTCCATGTCGATACAAGGTTCGTGATAATAGGGGCCGTAGAGTATTGAAAAAGGTGAATGTTTAGTTACTGAATGAATACTTTGATTGTATATTAAAATGGCGTTTATCATTTGATCGGAGGGTGTGTCGTTGTCATTTTTAAGATGAATTGCTCGAAGTTTTTCTAATAATGTGGAATGAAGTCGTTCAATAGGGCTGTTTGATTGAGGTGTAGCTAAAGGGATATAGTGACTCTCGATACGAAGTAATTTTAAGAATTCCTTGAGGGTGCTGTTATTGAATTCTGTACCTTGATCCATGATGATTTTCTCGGGTATACTATGATGAGCAAGATAATGTCTTAATTTACTAAGTATGGAAACAGCGTTCAGGTCAGGTAATGTATAGGCTTGGGCGTATTTAGAAAAGGAGTCTATTATTGTGAGAAATTTCGTAGCTCTATAAGTGAACACATCCATATGGATAGTTTTGAAGGGTTTATCTTCTAATAGGGGACCACAATAGGGTGTGATATAGGGTCTTCTTTCGTATTTGACTTGTAAGCAAATTTCGCATTTATTAATGAATGCAGTTATCTGATCCTTGAGATGTGGCCAATAATATTTTTGCTTCAAGTGATTATATGTTTCCAGTATGCCATTGTGATTTTGAGCGTGATAATCTTTAATAATTTGAGTTTGTGTATTTTTGTCAGTGACATCTCTAAGAACTATATCAGAAAAAGCTAATTTTACGCTCTTATTAAAGTTGGCTCCAAAGATGTTTCGGAATTTTTCTTTTAATTTTCTATCAGGTATATGTACAAGATATTTTAAATTAGGTTGAATTATATCTTGTATAGTGGTAACTATTTCCTTTTCTTGTTGTTGTTTCTGAATAAAAACATGATAATGATTTTTCCCAAAGGGTTTTGTATGTTTTATGTGATATTCTTCGGCTATCTGGATGATAATTCTGTTGTTAGAATGATTTAATGGAGATTCGGAAATGGGAATATAATTACCTTGTTGATCGTTTTCGGAATGTATTGTCACAATGGTTTCGTTATCATCATGGTCTTGCGATAATTCTTTATTAGCTCGCTCATTAACAAATGAGTCAATATCAAAGTCTGTTACTTTAGCTATGTCGTTATCAGATGTTTGAGGGATGATAGAGGCATTATCTGTTGTCTCATGTATATTTATCTCGATTCGACTTAAAGCATCAGCAACAACATTTTCTTTGCCTTTTCGGTAGATAATTTCAAAATTATATTCTTCAAGTTTAAGCTTCCAACGGATAAGCCGTGAATTAGGTTCTTTCAATTTTGAAAGCCAAACAAGGGGATTATGGTCTGTCTCGATAACAAATTTTTGTCCATATAGATAGGGTCTAAAATGTTTGCATGAATCAATGATAGAGAGAAGTTCCTTTTCTATAGTTGAGTAATTTTTCTCTGCAGAATTTAAGGTTCTTGAATAGAATGCGATAGGGTGTTCATCTTGGGATAGGACGCTACCAATAGCAATATTAGATGCGTCTGTAGTTAACTTGAAATTTTTGTTAAAATCAGGGTATTGAAGAATGGGTGAATTTGTAATCAACATCTTGCATTTATTGAAAGCTTCGATATATTCAGGGTTCAAGGGGTCTATTTTTGAGTTTTTCTTTAAGCATTTTGTTAATGGAAACACTATTTTGGCGAAATTTTTTATAAAGCGTCGGTAGTATCCAACGAGTCCTAAGAATGATTTGATTTGTTTTTCTGTAGTAGGGATCGGGAATTTCTGAATTGCGTCAATTTTGCTAGGATTGGGTTTAATACCTTGTGGCGTAATAACGTGTCCTAGGAATGAAACGTCTTTGGAAAGGAATTCAGATTTATCGATTTGGACTTTTAGGTTGACTGATTGCAAGGTTTTAAATATTTTTCGTATGTGATCTAAATGTTCTGACAAGGATTTTGAAAAAATGACTACGTCATCCATGTAAACGAAACAATACTTGTGTAGATGTTCGCGAAGGACTTCGTCCATCATTCTTTGGAAGGTCGCGGGAGCGTTCCGGAGACCAAAGGGCATTCTTAAGTATTCAAAATGACCATTATTTACTGAAAATGCTGTTTTTTCTATCGAATCTTTATGCATTTCGATCTGGTGAAAGCCTTGGGCGAGATCTAAAGTAGTGAAGTATGTACATTTACCTAAATGATCCAGGATTTCGTCGATTCGTGGCAAAGGATATTTATCCTCTATTGTTTGTTCATTAAGGGCGCGGTAGTCAATGACCATTCGATATTTTTTTTCTCCTGATGCATCGAGTTTTTTGGGGACTATCCAAACAGGGGCTGAATAAGGGGAGATACTAGGCCTTATGATTTTATTATCTAAAAGTTTTTGTATTTGCTTTTGGATTTCTTTTTGCATTGCGTAGGGGTGTCTAAATGATTTTACGTAAATAGGCCGATCATCTTTAGTTCGAATGGTGTGTTTTGTTTGCGATGTGAAGGTTAAGTCACTATTTTCATGATAAAAAATATTTTTAAAACTATGACAAAGTTCTAAAATTTTGTTTTTTTCGAGGTCATTCAAGTGGTCTAACCTTAATCGATTTATTAATTTAGAATTTGTTTTTCCATTATTTTCTGGGTTTTGAATAACAAATTCATTTTGTGGTATAACATGTTTTCTTTCGTGAAAATTTATTTGTATTTCGTTATTATCGATAGGTTTTGGTAAAATGCAGAATCCGTTCTTTACTTCGATTAATGAGTCGGGTATGGTAGTGTTAGTGTCTAGTTGGAATGATGGTAATAAGGCAATTCCATTTTGTATGTCTACTGGTATTTTTAAATAGCTACAATTATTTATCTCTTTGCTTGAAAATGGTTCATTGTATAATAATGTAAATGGTATGTGAATGTTATTGAATTTTAAAGTTTTTTCTTTGTAATCTATAATAGCATCTAATTTTTGTAAATCGTTTGAGCCAATCAGAGCATCGAAATCTTTATGCCAGTCGACTATTCTAAGGTGTATGTCTTTATTTATGCCATATTCTTTTAAGAGTGGCATTAATAAATTATCATTACTAGAGTAGGTTTTTCTACAGGCGATTACTTTGAAAGGTTCGAAAAAATAAAATTCGCTAAATTGTTTAGCAGCTTTGGGAGTGATAAGAGAATCAGAGGCACCTGTATCAATTAATACAGCTAGTTTTAAACAATTAAGTTGGAAAAAGGGTAGTCGGGTTTGTTTCATCAAGTTATTTATGTTGGTGATTGAGATGAGGCTGGGTTCATAAAATTTTCGTAATCGTTAGGATCTGTGGGTGTTTCAGTATTATTTTCAGGAATATTTTGTGGTTGGTGTTCTGTCTCGTCATTTGGCGTATTGTAATAGTAATCGCTTTCAGAATAGTTATGGGAATATTCTTCAAAGTGTCCATCATAAAGAAGGGAGTGAGCACTATCTTCTGTGTCAACGTTCGTTAATTCTTGAGCTGTCCAAGTTTTGGGACCGTTGCTTTTAAAGTAATTATTATAATGTTGTGGTCTTTGTTGCATTTGAGGATTAAATTGTTGTTGGTTTGTTCTTGGCACAAATCTAGAGGGACCAGCGGAACTTGTACTCATTGGGGTAGGTTTGTGCTGAGGGACAAAGTTTCTTTTAGGGGCGAAAACATTTTGGGGTCTTCCAAATACTTGTTGATTAGTAAAAAATCGTTGTGGTGGAAGTTGTCGAGGTTGGATGTTGACAGGTTGACTAGGAAAGGTTGGTTTGTTGTGTGGTTGTATGTTTTTGATTGTTTTATTATTGTTTTGATAATGACCAGTATTGTTAGAATGTTGGTGAAAAGGTTGTCTTAACATGTTTCGTTGGTTTTCTATGAGTTCGAAATCTTTGATATATCTCAAGGCATCATCTAAGGTTCTTACTTTAGTGGGAGTTATGTCAGTGCTAAGTGATCTAGGACAATTTGCAGATAGGATTAGTATTGAAGTTGAGTTAATTTGTTCTATTAGTGCTACTCGTCTATCTTCATTACTTATTTCGTTATGAATTTTCGCATGAATCCGGTGATTAAAAAGTTTCAACCGTTCAGTAAATTGTGTTAGTGTTTCATTTCTATCCAGTCTAAAGTATTGCAATTCTTGCATCAAGGTTGTATAAGAGATAGGGTCGCCAAACTTTTGTCTTAACGCTACTTTTATATTGGGCCAGTCTATTAAATCTGATCGCGAAAATAAGAAATTCGCGGCGTTTCCAATTAATTTGGATTTAATGGCAGCGTTTGTGCCGTACTTTTGGAGTTCTTCTCCTGCGTAAAAGGTTGTATAGAATATGTCGATGTCTCGGATAAATGTTTCTAAATTATCTGGATTGCCATCGAATGTTGGCAGAAGATTTGTAAAAAATCTGAGATTCTCCATTGAGATTGAATTAGAACTGATTTCGTTCTGAACTAAAGGATTATTTTTTGAAATAGGATTTATCAAGTTATTTTCTTCAGGTTTTTCTGAATTATCAAGAGAAATGGGAAAGTTCAATATTTCCTCAGGAATAGATATATTTATCTTTTCTAAATTTGCATTTGAATAATTTAGAGTGTCTACGTTGCTTTTCTGTTCAATAACTAAACCTAGTTTAGAATGATTTCTATTTAGAAATTGTTTTATTTTTCCCGGCGCATCAGACATTTACAGAAAAACGGTAATAAGATTGGCAATTGTAATGTAAAGGTACTTACAATAAAATCTCTCTCATTTTTCGACAGTCTGGGCTATGGGTGAGTTCTTTGATGTCTTGTTCTGGTGTCTTCGACAGGGTAGTTTGCGGAGGACTCAGGTTTCTTTGGATAGCAGCTAAGGTATTGAAATACTCCGTTGTCAATTGACAGTACAACGTGCAGCTATCCTGTTCGCAGCGCCAATTATAATTCACAAAACACCAAAAGACTTTTTAAAAAACAATTTTATTCACTAAGATAGAAATATGAGTATGATTCAGATGTTAACAGTATGAACTTTGACAAACAAATGATACTTAAAACTAACAACTAACTCTATTTATGCGTTCTGGGTCCATCGATAAGAATGGTGCTTATCGTGGCGACAGATTTATCAAAAGTACCTAATGGGTATATAATTCAGGTGCGTATACGATTCGTCAGAAGATTCGTGAGCGCGTAATAGTACCAGTGAATAAGAAATTGAATAATGACTAATATTATCTGTATAAACTTTCTTTCTTTTTTCAGTTACCGATATTTTTATTATGTTAATAGGTGCCTATACAGGGTCTCCCAACGAAAAGGTCCCACCCTTATTTATGACTTTCCTGGTATATTTTGGGAAAAACGCTCGGACGCGTCAATTTGAATTTTTAGGGGGGCGTCTTTTCGTGTATGACTGTATAATACAGGGTGTTTCAAAAATAAGATATCGCATTACACTTGACATTTTTAAATGGAAACCCCCATTTTTTTTCTATTTTTGGATTCTCCATGAAGTTTTTAGTAACTTTTGTATAATACAGTTTATACCTATCTTCAACCGTTTATTTGATAAATTCAAACAAAAATTAATCACTTGACTATAATGTGTCAAAAAGTCAATGTGATAATAAATGTTGAAAGTGGTGTCCGTTCACCTCCATGCAATAATAAAGATTTTGCTCAAATCTATTCCTAACATTTTCACACATTTCTGGAGTTATTTGTCTGCATTCCGCCAAGATCCGCTCACGAAGATCTTGAATGGAGTCTGGCTTCGTACTAAAAACCTTACTTTTTAAATGTCCCCAAAGAAAGTAATCTGAAGGACTCAAGTCCGAAGACCTTGATGGCCACTCAATGGGGCCGCGCCGTCCGATCCACTGATTTGGAAAATTGGTGTCCAAAAACTGTCGTACTGGAGCTACAAAGTGCGTTGGTGCACCATCTTGTTGGAAATGAAGGAAATTTCATTATAATTAAAATGAAAATTTATTCGTGGCACTATTGTATTTTCCAACATGTCCAAGTACGTCTCTCCCGTCAAGTTTCCAGGAATAAAGAAAGGTCCTACAATATGATTTTCGAAAATGCCAATCTCGACTATTATGTCTATTTACAGCACCATGTAAATAGAAGGTACATTCATCCGAAAAACAAATGTTAAATGACAAATTTGGGTTATTGATTAAACGTTGTGTCATTGATTCGCAAAACTTCTACCTTCTATCATAATCGGCTTTATTAAGCTCAAGGACAAGTTGAGCGTGTAAATCCTGAAGAAGCAGCCAGACCACGAGTACTTTGGGTGTTGTCAAGAGCCAAGTGTCCCAAAACTGCTATTTCTCTGGCTTTATTTTTAATTGGACGATTTTCCTGATTCCGGAGAATATTAAATACAGATCCATTTGCTTCATATTTTCTTATTAATTTAGTCACATACTTATGGTTAATGGATTTGTCTGGATGTAACGCATCAAACAACCGGGCGGTAGCTCTTGCAATGCTTCCGTTCTGATAATACAGTTTTGTTATTTCGACCCTTTTTTGAATTGAATAAATCACTGCAAAATATTATGATAGAACCAGGCAACTTAACGATTTCAAATCAAAGATAAAGTTGTTCTATGATTTACGATGACATTGACTGATGCAAAATTTCTTGCTGGTATCCATTATTACTATTTTTTTTAGTACGATCCATTATTATCAGTATTAAATTAAATGAGGTGAATTTTATGAAAAATTCAAATAACTTTAAAACGGTTGAAGATAGGTATAAACTGTATAATACAAAAGTTACTAAAAATTTCATGGAGAATCCAAAAATAGAAAAAAAATTGGGGGTCTCCATTTGAAAATGTCAAGTGTAATGCGATATCTTATTTTTGCAACACACTGTATAATACAGTCATACACAAAAAGACGTCCCCCTAAAAATAAAAATTGATGTGTCCGAGCGTTTTTTCCAAAAAATACCAGCAAAGTCATAAATGACGGTGGGACCTTTTCGTTGGGCCACCCTGTATTATATTGGGGTCTATTCTGAAATTTCAAAATATTTACATAATCACATGAAAAATTGTAAGAATTGAGAAGAGCCCTTCAGGGTTAATAATATATTATATTTTTTCATATTAGTGTTTATATCTCTGTTCTGAGGAAGTTGATTTTCTTTTGTTATCAATAGACTTGAGTAAAGAGGATGTAACTAACAAATTTAAAAGCAGAAAAACATATATACGTTTGCTAACAGAAACAGCTATTTTTTATTTGCTAGATCATTAAAAAGCCACACTGTGCGACGTTTCGGCCTTTCAACCAGGCCTTCTTCAAGGGTCAACTTCGGTAAGATGTACCGTCACTTACTGAATTTGACCGTTGAAAAAGTCCCAAATTGAAGGTCGGAACGTCGGAAAAAAGTTTCAAATAAGTGATTCTCATCACAGTCCTCATTGCCAATAGTAATTGGTAGTTACCACTTCTTTAATTTAAGTAATGTTTTGATCGCATTATATTTGGTTCCAAAATTGATAATCCATTGGAAGCTCAGGTGATGAAGTCATTTGTAACTGATACAGTGTCGTCCATGCTTTCGATTTTCCAACATCTCGGGCACCACCCCATGAATGTATAATATGTAGTATGTGGCCCACAGTGCCTATCGGTTAGCCTTGAGATAGATAGATACTCTTTTATTCCTCAATGACAATTTATGGAGATTGTATAGGATCCGTCATAGTCATACATAATAAAACTCACAGCTAAAGTAATAATTGATACAAGGACAATAAATAATAATACACATAATATAAAACGGTTAAGAAAATATAACGCTACACCAACAATTCATTCCAATCCACAAATGGCCTCATCAATAATTGTGTATGGACATATATCCATTTTAGACAGTGGAGAAAGTATCCCAGGCGTAAGATGATGTTTTCTTGTTCCTTTCTGAATGTCTGACTGAACCTTGGCCAATAAAACACAAAATGCCGAGAAAATAATCTATTGGTCGAATACCAGAAAAAGGAACGGAAACGAAACACAGTGGTTGTGGAATAATTATATATTTTTCATATATTAATGGTGAATAAAGAGTGTGTGCGTGAAGTGCTTAGACGAAAAAACGGTGACAATGTCCACCAACTTATGACGATATCGACTGGCCCGAATGTTCTCAGTTCACACGCTCTGTGATCATGCATTTTTTTCGTTCCAGATTTTGAAAATCCAGCACTATATCGGTGTCAGTGCAAAACTATCAAGGAGCAGTAACAGAGTAAAACCGCATGAGAGTGGATTGACTCTTTTGTTAAATTCGGCTGGGCTATAAACTCAAGTGCAATAGCTAGGTCACTAGTCTACACACTTACCTCAATATATGAAATCATTTCTACAACTTTGATATATTTTGTAACTTTTTCTCCTTGTCGTTAAGGAGGATACTGATAAGTTTTTCACCTGACGAAACTTCATCCTCGCTACTTCTAGATGACGAGTTCAAAATTTTGCTGGAGAATTCATTTGTTTAATATATTTCATATGTAATGATTTATTATCAAGCAAAAAACATGAATAAACAACTTGAAAAAAATGCAGAATGCACAGAACTGACTATGTATGACAGTTCCAAAATATTTGCACTGAGTGCTTAATTACGTAATCCCACTGATTATGCAGCCGAACAAAAAACCAATTTGCATCGGGTCAGTGCAAAGCGAGTCGAATACGCACTTTCTATAGTTTGGGTTAGTGCGATTCGCTTGCAACACGATCAGTTCGGTTTGCGTTTAAAATCGTTTTTATTATTGATTATATTGTGAGTAAATTGATAAGTTTGTGAAAAGTGAGAAGGCAATAGGAGATGGGAGTACTGTGAAAATGAGAACCCGATCAGATATCCAGAAAGGGCATAACGACAGTGATAAAACAATGGATTCAAATAATATTGATAAATCCAAACCAACCAAGTGTACCTTAGTGCAGCCAGTCGAAACCGCTATTAGTGATAAAAAGTGTTTCAAGATGACAGCAGTAAAAGTATCAAATACGATTGGTGAATGAAGTAACATGAAATAAAAAGCGGTTAGCTTTAGGGAAAAATAACGGAGTGATAATGGAACAGAGACAAAAGCCGAACTAATGGTCGAAGTGGTGTGATTGAAAAGCCGTGCAACTCCAGAAATCTCCTGTGAAGTCTCTTTGACATAACATTTTTGTAATTTTCTCAAGTAGGTACCTATCATGAATGCAGAATTATAGTATTTGAAAACCACTGTTTGAGAGCCTGTTAAAATTACCCTCATTTACCAATCCCAAATAAACTAAGAAAATGTTGTGTTACTCACCCCTGGTGGTCAAAAGAACGTTACCCGGTAAACTTGAAAGAGTCACGAAAACAGACCCTATCTCGTGGTTTTCAGGAAAAAAAAAACGATTGTCATAGTACGGGATACAATAACAAGTGATAAAAAGGGTTTCAAGATGACCCCAGTAAAAGTATCAAATACGATTGGTGAATGAAGTAACATGAAATGAAAAGCGGTAAGCTTTAGGGAAAAATGAAGGCGTGATAATGGAACAGAGACAAAAGCCGAACTGATGGTCGAAGCGGTGCGATTAAAAAGCCGTGCAACTCCAGAAATCTCCTATGAAGTCTCTTTGATATAATATTTTCGTAATTTTCTCAAGTGGGTACCTATCATGAATGCAAAATTATAGTATTTGCAAACCACTGTTTAAGAGTCTGTTAAAATTACCCTCACTTACCGATCCCAAATAAACTAAGAAAATGTTGTGTTACTCACCCCTGGTGGTCAAAAGAACGTTACCCGGTAAACTTGAAAGAGTCACGAAAACAGACCCTATCTCGTGGAAAAAAAAACCATTGTCATAGTACGGGATACAATAACAAAGAAATGCTGATTTGTCGTCTCAAATTTTACACGTTTTGCGCATGCAGTCTCCCAGAAGGAACGCAGAATTCTACCTTTTTGCTGTGATTTTTGTGTATTTAAGATATTTTAGCGTTTATTTTGGAGTAATTAGCTAGTCCAACGTGACGTCACATATGTCCACCGTCATACCGTGTATGTGTATCGTGGTTCCGTCGTTTTGACGTCGACTTGCTATCGTTCCTTTTCCTTTGTTGAAAGGAGACACTGAATGCGCGCCAAAATAACTGCTGAAATGCTGAAATCGAGTTCAGTTTCGCGTTTCGATACAATAATTATTACTGTTTTAGTTAGCGGAAATATTACCGACGGTTGATTCGGGAGATATTCAGACGAACAGTTGAAGATGCAATATATAGTAAAACGGTTTATAGAAGAAACGCTGGATATTTCAGTTATTAATTCTCAAAATAACGTAATAAGGTGATCAAACGGCAAAAAAATTGAAAATTCTGTAACTTTGTTGGAATACTAAAGGAAAAAATACTCCATTATTGATATTCATCCATAGTTGTCAATGGATTATAATTAGATCTGAGCACTTTTGAATTTCTCTTCTTATTCTATTCATTATCGTAATTGATAGGTAGAGTCCAAGAAAAATATTCTGATTCAATAATCAATACTGATATACCCCAGTTTTTTTTTTTTTTTTGTTCTCCCTTAAGTTTAGGTACCGGGTTACCTTCCGAAGGCCTCTTGGTCACAGGGTAGGATCGCGACAAAACTCGTCCTACCCGTGCGTCTCCACACTAGTGGGGCTCTCTTTGACCAAAAAGCGTTTGCTTTTGTCTTCTCTTCCCCTTTCTTGGGGTTCGTTCTGCCCATGTAGCGAGTCTCACGAGAGTGCATTCCCTGCTGCTGTGTGCATTAGCACACTTGACGCAGCAATGTGCATGGTGACACCTGCTTTGGGTATGACCCCATCGCTGGCACCGAAAACACTGCCGTTGTTCCGGTGACTTGTTTTTGGGATCCACCTTGCATCGACGTCGAGCAGCTCAAGGAGCAGAGATTCGCCTAGCGACGGTTTTCACCTACACAAGGGGCATTATTTGCCGGGTTTTCCGGCTAGTCATGCGGAGCGGCACAGCATCGATGTCAAAGCGGATGGCGAGCTCTGACCTGACCCTCTGGTCGAGAGAAGGTGTTGTAATCAGCTGTCATCTCATCCAGAACGGTCAGGGTGTCTTTGTGATCATCCAGTGAAGCTGGAATGATCCTTACGTCGTCCCTCACAACGAAAGCCTTTGCATACGATATGCCGGCTGCTTGGAACCTTGCGCGCAGCTCACTCCACAAGCGGGCTCCCCCTAAAAATATAGCGGGAGCCCTCTTGGAAGCTGCTGCGGCAGAGTCTCTCTCAGTTTTTTCCGTCCGCTATATACCCCAGTACGTTGAAAATTAGTAGCTTAGTTAGCGGCTTGGTTGAGGACCAGTTCCGGACCAATTCAGAACTGATTTGCAAGCGCAGTTGATAAAATATCACGAGCTGCGCATGCAAAGCCGTTCTGAATTGGTTTGGAACTGGTTCGTGACCGACCCGCGATCAAAGCTATTGAGAAGAAAGAAGTGGTGGGAAGCAGCCAAAATGAGAGGTCTACGATGCGTGAGTTCTCATATATTGTTTATTCGAACTTTTGGAACTAATTTGTTCCTTCTTCAGGAAAGACTAATCACAAGCCAGTCACGAAAATTTCCACGTGAAAGTTATTGATACAGTTTGCTTTGTTTAGTGATACTGGTCACAAAATACAGTGTGTCCAGAATAAAATGATGTACATGGGGATATTAAAAATGGTAAGAGATACGACGTCGCTTAAATAAAAGAAAAGTTGCGTATTTGTATTCCCAAAAATATTATAGCTTTGTTTTAGTTTGAATCGATACGGTAATGTAGATACAGGTTGAAAAAGAAAAATGTCAATTTTTGAAAAACCACAATATTCCGCTGATTATAAAAGCTAACATTTCCAAATTTTCAGGATATGGATAAGAGAAAGAGACAATTCTAAAAACGACGTCAAAAAAAATTTTAGGCCTAATATGTTGCCTCCGGCCGGGGTCAACTGTCGTTTTTCTTATGTGGGACATATTGAATTTCTTCATTTTCAAAATCCGCATTGAAAATGATTTTCAAAAATATGACTCATAAAAAAAACAGTCTTGACTTTGACTGGACGCAACATAGTGGGCCTAAAATTTTTTTGACGTCGTTTTTAGAATTATCGTATCCTCTTATCCATATCCTGAAAATTTGAAATTTCTAGCATTTATAATAAGCAAAATTGTGTGGTTTCTTCAAAATTTGCCTTTTCCCTTTTCACCCTGTATCCGCATTACGGTATCGATTTAAAATAACACAATGGTGGTGTATTTTTGGGCATACAAATACGCTGCTTTTCTTCCATTTAAGCAACGTCATATCTGTTAAAGTTTCCAATATCCCCATATAGTGCCATGAACATCATTTTATTCTGGACACACTGTATACCTATGCAATTCGCGAGTGAGTACTTCAATATGCATAATTAAACTCTAATTCCTCATTGAGTTATATGAGGATAATGTCGAATAGTGGTCAATTTCTGCTTTGGGGCTCCCAAAATACCGATTTGTTTGACATAACACAGGCATAGTCAACTGGGCCAATGCATAATGTAGCGTTAGGAACAAAGCTTACACGTTTCAGGCCTATTCAAGAGATAATGTAATCATTTGAAAAAAATTATATTTTCCAAGCTCGTCCATTAACACGGATCTACAATCAAACTGATATTGACCGATAACGTAGTATGTCGATGGCATCACCAACGGAAATCGAAGAAGTTATAGAACCAACATAATTCTCCTAAATTGTGTTTATTTGCTCACTTTGATATATTGAACAATGCAATGGCTTGTTCACCTACAGAAATTGCCGAAAATGGAACATGGAATTGCCTCATCGAACTTTATCTTCTCATTTTTGATGTGGGAACATTCCAGCTTTGCTCAGTCTCTTCTTTACGGCTTTTTGAATATTATTTTTATCGGTTTAAATTTTTTTCGAAAGTATCTAAATATATTTTTCATTTTTTTTTTTCAAATACATGGAGTTTGTACAGTATTTGAGAAACTCACAATCGTAGAAGCTTGCGGTGGAAAATTTCATTGGTAAAACGGCCATGAGGAAAACCAGAGAGATATTTTTCTGAAATGGTCGCTAGGGGACGTAACAACCAACACCAAGTGAAAAATGAAATTTTTTTGGCATTGGAATGAAAAATATATCGATGATTATTTTCATAATCACTGACTATTTACCTGCACTCAAAAATATGCTACCATTTCAGTTGAAGCCATCTAGCGGTGATGGCGAAGGCAACAAATTCAACATCAAATAAGCGCTTTCTAGAGCAGGGACATATCTTCGTTTGTTTAAAAAAATTATTGAACTTTTCCCATCACTTTGTTTTGATAGATAGAAAAAACGTTTTTGACAAAAAGTGTAGGTGAATAGTCAGTAAATATGAAAATAATTTAATCAATTTATTTTTATTAGTCAAAATTCTATAAAAATCCTATTTTTCTACTGGGTGTTGGTTGTTACGCCTCCTAGCGACTATTTCAGAAACTTGAAAATATTATCCAGGTTTTTCTCTAGGCCGTTTTGGTGATAATTTTTTTCTCCGCAAGCCTCTACGATGGATAATTTTCCAGATACATTACCTCGCATTCTTGGTTGCCCACCCGCTAGAGTGGAAAGCATTTGAATTCACACACTTTATTCAAAACAGTTATTTTTGACAACCCTCGTGATATTTCAATAAGTATACTAGACCAGGGTGAAATAGACCAACACATGTGATCGGCTGGATCGTTTCACTGTCTCTAATCACGTGTAGTTTGTTCATCTCGATGATTTTTGGTTTTAAATCATGAACACCAAAAACTATCAAGCCACTGCGGTGGGTATTGTGAAGAATCTGCGCTGGGATCTGTTTAAGGTGATATACAGGGTGTCCGGTAAGTATATGGCATAATTTTGGGAGCGTATAGGGGAGGTCAAGATAACCTTAGTTTGTCATGAAACTTGTTTTTAAAGTGCCTCCTAACGGAGATACAGAGCCCTAAAGGGATACCCTTCGATTTAGTCTTTTAGCTCTAACTTTCGAACCGGCTTGTATAATTTGAGGAAATTTCAGTATGTTGTGTAGGCCATGAATACTCTTAAAACCATAGTAAAATCTGTTTTTTAAATTGTGAAAGGAACCAGGAACGGACTTGCCACCAAACCTTTTTGGCCCAATTTTTGACAAGTGTCATTTTACAGAGCTGACACCTTCTTCTCAAATACTCTGACCTTCTCTCGGTAAAAAAAGGTTCTTTTTTTTTTAATAAAACTAACCGTTTTCGAGGAGGCCGGGCTGGCGCAACGTTTAAAGCGTTGGGTCAGTAAGTGGGAACCGACCAGTGATCGGGTTCGAGACCCGAGGTGGGCAGAGATTATTTTCTGTTCGACCTTTAGTGGTATTCTGACAGTGGTTCGAATTCCACTTTAAAATGTAGGTCCCATTGCAAGGAATGTTAAACCGGTCCCTACCCTCGTGCTAAATTCTGAACTTCGTAAAAACCATGGAATGGTTAAAGAACGATTAAGAGAAAAAAGCTTGCAGGTTAAGACCGAGGATACCTCCTTAAAAACAAGAGACCACAATGGGCCATCTGGCCTCCGAGTGAAAGCACTGCGAAGCAGGGAACTGTGGTCCAGGGCATACCCCTTCGTAACCTAACCTAACCTCACCTAACCGTTTTCGAGTAAAATAGGTTTTTGTTTCACACCTTCTTGCAGTAATACACTAAAATACTACGGCGAGAGACTAGTTGTTGTTATTATTGGTTTTGAAAAACTTTCTGATACTCTTAGGCCCGGTACTTTCACATCCAAGTAGTCGATTTTATTTCCTCCAAGTAACCTCCAAATAGGTCTCACCATGGTAACGCTCCATTCATTATCTGACGGATAGTTATTTGACAGAGTTATTTTATTTATTTGAATGTGAAAGTACCGGCCGTTAGAGTGATTGACTGTACTAAAATTAGTTAAAAATTGGAAAAAAAAACAAATAAAATCAAAATTTTCAAAAAAAATCAGGTAAATTTGTATATATATTTTTTTTTTCAAATTTACCAATTCTTGTACAGGGTGGCCAACTAAGAATGCGAGGTACTGTATCTCGGAAACTATACATCGTAGAGGCTTGCGGCAAAAAATTTTATTACTAAAATGGCCAAGAGAAAAACCTGGAAAATATTTTCAAGTTTCTGAAATGGTCGCTAGGGGGCGTAACAACCAACACCAAGTAGAAAAATATGATTTTGATGGAATTTTGTCCAATGAAAATATATCGATGAGCTCATTTTCGGATTTACTGACTATTTACCTACACTTTTTGACAAAAACGTTTTTTTTCTATCTATCATAATAAAGTGGTGGGGGAAAATCAATTGTTTTATTAAACAAACGGAGATTTCTCCCGTTTCGCTTGACGGATTTCAACGAGCTTGGGCTCATACCGGGTGGCCAACTAAGAATGCGAGGTACCGTTTCTCGGAAACTATTTATCGTAGAGGCTTGCGGCAAAAAATTTTATGACTAAAACGACTACGAGAAAAACCTGGAAAATATTTTCATGTTCCTGGAATGACCGCTTGGGGGCATAACTGCAATCTTCAATATAAAAAAGTGATTTTTCTGTGAATTTCGCTGTATCAACTTAACAAAAAAAACCCTGATCTTTGAAGTCGAGGAAAACCTGAATCTTTTATGTTCAACACTTTTTGCTGTATCACAAAAAATAAAGTGGTGGGGGCTATTCAAAGATTTTTATGAAAAATACCCTGTATCTTCAAAACGGCTGAGCCGATTTCAACAAATTTGGGCTCGTTGAGAAGAGCTATTCTTATGCTGCATCTGTTATCATAATTAAAGTTATTTCAGTTTCACATATCGCCACTAGAGGGCTTTTTTCGACATTTCGACAGAAATCGTAAAATTTCTCAAAAAAATTAAATGTTTTGGTATAATTTTTTTCACATGAAAATGTAGCTTAATGTTGCCTCAACTAGTTCGTGAAAACCGCATCTCGATATCTTATTCCTAACCCAAAATATCGGCTAAAAAAAATGTCGGGGTTTTTATTGCTCCCGCAAATGCTCGAAATGCTGGCCATCACTTTCTATGCATTGCTGAATCCTCACATGGGTAGACAAAACTGCAGTTCCAATTTCGACTCTTGTTATGCTACGTATTGCATCACGAATGCGGTTTTTCAGATCCTCTCTGGTCGTAGGCTGAGTCTGATACACGATGTCTTTTATCCGCCCCCATAAATAAAAATCCAGGCATGTTAAGTCCGGTGATCGCGGAGGCCATGGAAACAGACTTCCTCGTCCAATCCACCGGTGTTGATATGCTGCGTTAATATGCTCTCGCACATTTACAGCAAAATGTGCTGGGCAACCATCCAATTGCAAAAACATCTTTCGCCTTGTTTCCAGAGGCACATCTTCCAACAACAACGGTAGTTGATTGATCAAAAAGTCAAGAAAGACATTGCCATTTAGTGATTGTTCGAAAAAATATGGTCCAATAATTCTGCCCCCCAATATGCCACACCACACATTTAAATTCCAACGTCCTTGGTGCTGAACTTGACGCAACCAATGCGGATTTTCTGCAGACCAATAGTGCATATTATGTAGATTGACTCTTCCGTTACTACTACTCTATTTTCCCGTATCATACCTAACATCCAATGGCAATAGTCTAATCTCCGAACAAAATCATCCTCATTCAAGGCCTGATGCAAAACGACATGATACGGGTGCATTCTAAAAGTAATTAAAAATTAAGTTCAAACGAATATCTTCTTTGATGGCCATGAGAACTCACCTATGGTCCTTCAAGATATTTTGAACCGTTGTTCGTTTTATTCCCAACTCCAGGGATAATGATCTTGTGCTCACATGAGGATTCCCCTCGATATACCCCAGTACGTAGTTAACATGTTCGGGCGTTCTTCCAATTCTTTGGCGTTGAACCTTACGGCGGAAACAACCATTGGCTCGTAGGTTCATTACTAATCGGGAAAAAACCCTCACATCACAAGGAGGCCGATTTGGATACCGAGCGGCATAAACTCTTTTACCTACTGCAGCATTCTGATGGCATTCAAAGTAAATCGCAAGCATATCAACAGCTTCATCATTAGTGAAACTCATGTTGCAAGCACATAAATTGCTCAAAATAACGTGAAACTTTGACAACTATTGACAATGAAAATTGGTGACATGGAGACTATGTCTCCATCTATTGTTGATTAATGTGTTATCAACTAGTGTCGTATATTATGCATAAAATGAAGGGGATTTTTGTATAAATTTTTTTTGGATGATATTTCGGGTTAGGAACAAGATATCAAGATGAGGTTTTCACAAGCTAGTTTGGGCATCATTTAGCTACATTTTCATGAAAAAAAAAATCATACCAATGCATTTGATTTTTTTGACAAAATTGACGAATTCTGTCGGAATGTCGAGAAAGCCCCTCTGGTGGAGATATGTGATACTAAAAACACCTAAAATATGATAACATTAGTAGCCCAAGAATAGATCTTTTCAACGACCCCAAGTTTGTTGAAATCGGCTCAGTCGTTTTGAAGGTACAGGGTGTTTTTCATGGAAATCTTTGAATACCCCCTACCACTTTATTTTTTGAGATACAGCAAAAAGTGTCGAACAAAAAAGATTCAGGTTGTCCACGACTTCAAAGATCGTTTTTTTTTGTTAGGTTGATACAGCGGAATTCACAGAAAAATCACTTTTTTATATTCAAGATTGCAGTTACGCCCCCTAGCGACCATTTCAGAAACTTGAAAATATTTTCCAGGTTTTTCTCTTGGCCGTCTTAGTAATAAAATTTTTTGCCGCAAGCCTCTACGATGTATAGTTTTCGAGATACAGTACCTCGGATTCTTAGTTGGCCACCCTGACAGTGAATCACTCTAAGAATATCAAAAAGTTTTCCAATACCGACAATAACAACAACTAGTGTCTCGCCGTAGTATCTTGTATCTGAAAAAATATTTTATTTTAAAACAGCAAAAATCCCCACTCTTCCTTCATATCCTCAGATGCCTAATATAATATGCTAAAGCATAACATAAAGACCAGTTTCGATTTCCATCATGATCAAGCTACAACACCAGAAAGAACTACGATCAACTATCAAGTTGAGGATTCTAAGACTAAATAAAACGCGAATCAGTATAAACTACTTGGCTCCATTATTTTTCAATAAATCACCCGTTTGAGTCAGACAGCTGGAAATGAAATCTTTCATTAACACTGTAACAAAATTTCTAATACGACACGCCTTCTACAGCACCACTGTTTTTTAAAATTTTGATGTGAATGTAGTGATGTGATATTTTGTATTGTTTGATTTTATTTTACTTCATTTAAGCTCATTTTACATACATCCGTTGATTGTTGAATTTGAACCCATATTCTCACATTATATAATGAAAATTGTTCGTCCGCATTACTGTTGTCGTTATTTTAGCTATTGCATAATGTTACAATGTAAAAAATACTGTATTTTACTAGCATGAATAAATTCAGTATTTCAGTATTTCAGTTTGTATTATTGCAATGAGGTGTAAAACAAAAACCTATTTTTCTCGGAAACAGTTAGATTTATCGGAAAAAAAAGGAGCACCTTTTATGTTGAGAAAAGGTCAGAGTATTTCAAAAAGTAGTTTTCAGCTCTGTAAAATGGAACCTGTCAAAAACTGGGCCCAAAAGGTCTGGTGGCACGTCCGTTCCTGGTTCACCCTACAATTTAAAATATTGATTTTTCTATGGTTTTGGGAGTCTTCATGGCCTACACAACATACTAAAATTTCATCAAATTATAGAAGCCGGTTCAAAAGTTAGAGCTAAAAATGAAATCGATGGGTACCCCTTTAAGGCTCTGTGTATCTCCGTTAGGAGGCACTTTAGAAAAAAAAGTTTCATGACAAACTAGGGTTATTTTGAGCCCCCCCATTAGCTTCCAAAATTATGCTTTATACTACTAGAAATCTGATATAAAAGAGGATAAATAATGTATTTTTATTACCTTCTTGAATTTTCTTTTTTACATAAATATCTTATATACTAGCCAATAATTCAATTGCTCTTCGCCCCTCGTATCACTGAAAATAAAAAACAATTATAAATTTACTTGATTTTTTTTTTTTAATTTTGATTTTTTTTTGTTTTTTTTTCAATTTTTAACTAATTCTAGTGAAGTCAATCACTTTATCAGAAAGTTTTTCAAAACCAATAATAACAACAACTTGTGTCTCGCCGAAGTATTTTAGTGTATTATTGCAATAAGGTGTAAAACAAAAACCTATATTTCTCGAAAACGGTTACTTTTATCGAAAAAAAAAACCTTTTTTTGGGTCACAGTATTTGAAAAAGTAGGTTTCAGCTCTGTAAAATGACACCTGTTAAAAATTGGGCCAAAAAGGTTTGGTGGCAAGTCCGTTCCTGGTTCCCCTTACAATTTAAAAAACAGATTTTGCTACGGTTTTAAGAGTCTTCATGGCCTACACAACATACTGAAATTTCATCAAATTATACAACTCATATATTCAAGAGACTTTGCATCTTATTGTATTAAGATTATTTGAACTAAGCTGAAATAATCAATCTCAAAACCAAAAACCAGCTTTGTTGTTTACCAATGACTTGTTATTTTGAAAAAAGTGATGTGTTACTATGACAAAGTTTGGCATTTTACGAGGCTTGTTTAAAATATTGTGTCCAAATGCTTTTCACGGTACATATATCTTTTCGTGAAGACGGAATCATAAAAAAATCGTTTTGTGAACCCACCTATTAATTTCACTATATTATGAGTGTATTAAAAAGTAGCACAATGCAAAATAGAATACTTTTGAGAATTTTGGAGATATCCCCTATTTGACATTCATTTTTAATCGAATAGTTCAAACACTTTCATAATAATATAACCACGTACCTGATTATGATTAAAAATATTGGAAAATATAGGTCGATATATTTGATAGTTTGCTCTCATTATCGCGTTGTATTGATAGTGAAATTAACATCAGATCAGGTTTGAGTAAAATCGATAAATATGTGCCAGATCTAACCAAAGTCCAATATTTAATATTTGAGTTGATTTCTGTGATATTATGTATAGGTATTCGTTCCGTGAATAAATAGATTATGTAAAAGCTAAATCTTATTTTCACATAATAATAACGCTGTTATTTTGGAAAATTGTTATATTTTATGATGGGAGTTTGTTGGTATGGTCAGGGAGAATAAGAGTACTTAACAGGCGTATGAGGAATATGTAAACTAAAATTAGATTACTTCCAGTTTGAACGTTTTATCAACATCGTTTAAGAATCAAGAATCAACATCAATCACTAATTATTGCAGTATTAGTTATTAATTCTTGACAGTTGTTTGGAAGCCATTGAATAGCAGGCAAAATGACGAGTTACAACTTTGTATAAGGTCAACTTATCGATGAGATCTAAACTGGTCTATAATACCTGATACATACTTTATTCTGTGTACTGATTTGATTTGAATGTGGATATCACGTCAATGGCCAGCCCAAAACTTAATTTCCCGCTCATTTTGTACATTCGCAATCTCGATAATAATATGGTCTTTGCTTGTTAATGGCTGTGCTCAAACGATTTGGACCTTATGAATATTATTCTTCTCACATTTTTGCCTAAGTTTTGAAATTAATAAGAAGTGAAAGTAATCTAGTAAACGTCATTAGCGAAAAAAACAAACACCTTCAAAACATAGAGATAATTTTTGAATGTGTTCTCGGAAATCGATCAAGAGACTTATTCCTGCGTTTGCCAAGTTTTTAGTGATTTCACTAGTTACTATGTCTGACCAAAATCATTATTATAGTCAGTTACAGGGTCTATAATTTGCATGAGTCAAGAACATAATTTTGAATTTACTTTGACATTTACCAAATGTTATTGTTCATAATTTTAGGTTTAGCTCCTGCATGTGGCACGAAGAATATTTTTGATGCAATTCAGAACATTCGGAGCTATAAAAGGCTGATTATAACTCTATACGCTTCTTAAGGAACTGAAATTCTCTATTATAAGATCTACAATTTATTTTCAACTTTGTTCACGATATTTTTGTCTTTAGTTGGAAAAAGAATTTCTTAATGAAAATAACTGAAATCATCAGCAGCTGATCAGTGCAAACTTTTGAGCGAAATCGCGTACAATTTATAGTATAGCATCGTTCAAATTCAAAATCACGAAAACAACGAATACTGTACCTTTCCAAAATCAGATTGGGACCAAATAACTTCAAGCTGTGAACAATATTGCAATATTATTGCTCCACGTAGTTTGAAATAAAATCTTGGCAACTCTTCTCCATATTGTGAAATATTGCAGCCTCGATTGAAGCTTCCATCAATTTTTTTCACTCTGGTTCAATCATTTTCATCTGTAACATCCATCTTCATAATAGATCCATCGAAAGAATTGGTGAGCTCTTATATTTTATAGAAAGAAGTGTCTATTTTTAGAACATGAGAAATGTATCGCGGAGAGTTCCGATATCTGTATGTCTCGATTTATTGGATAAATATGATATCAGATTATCCAATAAGAAGTCATGAATTTGATTAAAATTGATAACCAATAGTACCTTTCTCTTGATTGAGGCTCTATCGTGTGAATTCGTGTGGTAGAATGACGCAACGACTGAAAAAACGATCCATATCAGAGGCCTCTCCACTTCATTTTCTGTCGTCAAAGCGTTCCAGATTTGACCACTAAAGGTCATTTCGATGGTTTATCTAGAACATGATCGATTTTTGCGATATAGGTTTAGACCAGGCTGCTTGAAATGATGAAAGAGCAGCAAGATTAAAATCGTGGTGTCCCATATTTCGAGGATTGATTTTTCAAGTGGGTCAGTAGGTATAGTTAATCCTACTTCAAATAGTCTTATTTGTGTGATAAAATTACGATCAATGATTCTATCATGAACCAAGCTTATTATTTCTAATTTCAATAATAAATCTTTTTCAAAGTACGGTTTTCCGCCGTTGATGCATCGTAACATTCCGAAAGGGCGGAACACTGCTTCGTCGTTCGTTCTCCGTTTTGCGCTGCTTTGATTTTTGTCAAGTCGCATAATGCCGAGTCCGGAAAGTAAGTGGTGTATAGACAAACAATCATCCTTTTTTTGCCAATATCTCGCGAATCAAAAAAAAAGTTGAGAAATGGCGTGTTATCGTGATGAACCAATGTCTCCATCTAGTTCTTTGTTCGTCCACAACCGACTCATTTCCGCTTTTATATCTTTCAAGATACTCCAAGACAGGTTTCAGACTGACAATATTATTGTTTTCAACATTCCATGAGATTATTTTGCCATTTTTTCCCTCATAAAAACCAAATTCAATGTTAATACGTTGTTCAAAATCCATGATCCCCGACTAAATCTTGACACGCTGTCTAAAAGGATCAGGCTATCCGTTGGATTATTTGAAGTGAAGTAAGGGAATTCATCCGCTAAGAAAAGCACCGCTAGCAAAATAAGTTTTCATCACATCAGCCCGCCAAACAGACAGTAGGTATTCATCACGCCGGCAACCAAACTAAGTGAACATTACGCCTCAAAGAGATGGGTATGGATTTTGTTCGAAGACGGTGGCAGTACATTGTGAATTATGGAAGGTATAACTGATTTCAGTTTGATTATATCAAACGGAGATTGCCAGAAATGATCTCAGAATGGTTCAATTTGGTTGATACACTATCTATTTTTTTTTATTTAACGGATAATACGTCTCTCACAAGAGGGCGGAATATGTAGATTTCTCGTATTTTTTGACCATTGAGAAACCATTTTTGTTGCCGTTTTTTTGCAAAAATAAATGTTGGGTTGCCTTGTTCAATATCTTACACCTACCTTATAAAACTTGAATTGTTCCAAAAGGTGATGTAGTGAAAATGGCACATTTCAGAAAAAATGCTTGCATTGAGTAAAATTTCAGACCGGATAAATCCCCTCAACCTTGAATAGTTTGCGCTAATAAAATGCGTTCGCCGTAATTTTGTATCAAAGAAGTGTGACTCATTCGTTATGGTGGTGATGTCTTGTGATGAAATATGTTATATTAGAATAAGGTGGTATACCTTTTTGATAACAATATATGTTTCTCATCCAATCTACAATTTTCTCATTTACTCCACTTGTATATTCACCACTTCCAGTCCTATATTTTAGAAACGGTTTAGAGGTACACCTTCGCTCTATTCATCTCCAACTGTGAACTATGAGTTTCTTGGCTTCAATTCAAATGAATACAAACAATTTGAACTCATATCTGCTCACAATTTAGAAAAAAGCTACTTTATTACCAGTAAAACATCTATTGTCCATCTAGCCTGTGACCCAACTGGGAAAAGATGATTTGCAAAGTCCTGACCAGCTAGGTTTTATCGATGTGAAGTGGATGAAACTTTTACATCTGCTGTGGGATCATAATTTATTTATAAAAACACTTTTTCAAGGTTTGTCTAGTAGGTATGTATGTAATTGATTGGTAATATATCGATAGCGGCTCGGGATCAAACGCCAAAACGTTCTGTTTACTAAAAGTAACATTTATAGTATATCGTTACCACTAAAATACGTACCTCCCAAGAGATTTGTTCCTACTGAGGAAATACAGCAAATGCCAACCAACTTTCGATTCACGTCATAACTGCCACCAAGCGAGTTAATTATGACGTAGATCAAAAGTTGTCTGGCATTTGCTATACGTAACCTGGTTAACGCCAAAATCCGCCTATTGGCTACGTTTATAAATGGAACAGTTACCACTACGCTCCGCGAGCGCTCTTTGGCATCTGACAGTTGACTGTTGAGTCTTATGAGACTGCTACCAAATGTAAAATAGGAAAGGTGGCTTATTTTCAAATTTTACAAATATCAATGGTTCTGAGGACACAAATTCGCGTAGTGAGAGAGGAATATTCATTTCGACGAGGCTAGAAAACGACCCTTGCGACGAGGCTACCACGTGTGACGTCAGCAGTCCTACGTTAGGCTTGCTTACTGTAGATTCATCAATTGGAACATAATTTGGCCCTCGATAACTTTTTTGTTTGTTCATGGATTTTGATGATTTTTGGATATGATGATATAAGTCAAAATGTTGTGGATAAGGAGACATTGTTTTACGGTTATCCGATGTTAAACGGAAAAGTTGGTACAGAACCGTAATAAATGTCTAGAGTTACATCCATGTGAGTAGTGCCCTCCTTATACCGGTTTTGTCCCGAAATTGGACTTATTAGTAAGGCAGTTGGCACCACTCACACCGATGTAGATTCCTACCCTAATCTGGGTAAATGTGCAGCGGTTGTTTTTAGACAACCACTGCCAACTATTGGCTCGCAATAGATCTACTCACATGGATGTAACTCTAGACATTTATTACGGTTCTGTACCAACCTTTCCATTTAACATCGGATAACCGTAAAACAATGTCTGTTTATTCCATGATCGAGAGATACAGCTCGAACATAGCTCACATCCATTCGCGTTCGCAGACTTGCGAGCCAATAGATGGCAGTGGTGGTTCAAAAACAACCGCTGCACATTTACCCAGATTATGGTAGTGTCTAGAGTTACATCTGTGTGAGTGGTGCCAACTGCCTTACTGATGAGTCCAATTTCGAGACAAAACCGGTATAAGGAGGGCACTACTCACATGGATGTAACTCTAGACATGTATTACGGTTCTGTACCAACCTTTCCGTTTAACATGTTGTGGATGTTACTGCAAAATGGCGGTTTGAAATTTTGGCTAGGACCGGACTCACGACATTTTTATGAAAATGTTGCATTTATGATCGTCGCAAAAATAAACCAATCTGATATTGTTCAAAAAGGCCATTTGTGGGCAAAGGCGTCCAAAATATACAGGGTGTTTCAGAATAACATGCTAATAATAAAGGGGGTGATTCTTGGGCTCATTTTAAGAAAAAAAATTCATATGAACGTATGTCCTAAACGCCTTAACTTTTTTCCCAAAAAATATGCAAACCAAAACCCGCATGGACGGCACTGGTCAGAATAATTAAATTGTTGGTGCATCAAAGAATGAGTATTAATGCCTAAAATACATGACTCAAATTTCATAAAGATATCTACAGTGATGACAAAGTTATTGTAAAAAAAGTATCTATTTTTTAAAACTTTGACACCCTGTATCTCAAAAGTTAAGGCGTTTAGGACATACGTTCATGTGAATTTTTTTTCTTAAAATGAGCCCAAGAATCACCCCCTTTATTATTAGCATGTTATTCTGAAACACCCTGTATAAATATTTTAGAACCATAATCTATGAAACGATTTTTTTTATTGGTATGATGATGTTGCTTGTCGGCATTTTAAAACTATTTCACTCTACTATGATCAAGGCTTTCTTGAAATTTCATAGCAACGTTGTTTGTCAAAAATTCGTAAGATTACAAATTGGAAAAAAAATCACGTACGTCTGGACGAGGGTCTTTCGGATCAATTTGACAAATGTCACATGTGGAGCGATCAATCTACGACATACTGCCAAACGTCAAATACTGTGACTTGACCGCGGAAAAGCATTGAGCAAGCTGTACATTTGTCGTGCCGGCGGATAATGGAAAAATGTATCGCCAAGTCTTAGTTTCTTCTGAACAGAATTTGCAGCGAATTTTAAGGCGGAACAAACAAAGCGCGCTTTCTCTAGCTGTGCGGTGTCTAATTCAATTAGGTAAATCTTGTCAAGACAACTTGCCACATATTCCAGAAATAATATTACATGACTTCTATGTAGATGACCTGTTAACCGGGTTTGATGATCTTGATATTGCAGAAGTGACTTGTATCAAAATGAAAGGGGTGTTTTCCGCTCAGAAAATGGCGCTCCAATTGCCCAGAAATCTTGAAGAATTCAACATCTTCGTATGTTGATGAAACCAAAGTTTTAGCTAAAACTTTGGGATTAACATGGCTTAGTGAGATTGATAAGTTGGCATTTTCCGTTAATATCAATAATAATGAGTCATTAACAAAGAGGCTGATGCTCTCATCTATGGCCTAAATCTTTGATCCTCTTGGTCTTTCAAGTCCCACCATAATGACTATAGCAAAGATCATGTCACAAAGATTGTGGCAAGGAAACGTATCATGGGATAGTCCAGTATCTGAGGAGTTGGATTTAAAATGGCATGGATTCAATCAGGGGCTATTATATTTCAATGATTGGAAAATAATACGTCATGTTATTTGTAAGCCATTTGTCAATATTAATCTTCATGCATTTTCTGATGCTTCTGAGGCTGCTCATGGGGCAGCTGTATACCTTCGATCAGAGGATTAAGAAGGCAATGTTTTCTGTCATTTGATAACTTCAAAAGCCAAAGTTGCACCCATAAAGCCTTTGACAATCCCTCGCTTAGAGTTGTGTGCTGCTCTTATTCTGGCAAAATTAGTGCGTGAGAAGTTTTGGCCAGTCGCAGCTAGTTTAGACAAATCTGTGGTTCACAGTTGTATACAATGCTAAAATATCCAACTGGTTATGGGTAATTTACCAGCCGATAGATTTATATCAGGACTTTCCTTTCAAATAACAGGATTTGACTATGCAGGACCGTTTTTTATTTTGGATAAGAAAGGACGTGGCTCTTAACTCTCCAAAAGCTATGTCTGTTAATTCGTTTGCTTTGCAACAAAGGCAGTACATTTAAAGTTGGTTGGTAGCCTTTCCACAGAAGCCTTTCTTTCAGCGTTTAACCGTTTTATTGATAGACGCGGTAAACTCACACAAGTGTATACACATCGTGACACTAATTTTGTTGGAGCCAACAGAGAATTGACTGAACTTTATAATTTTTTGAATGGGAATCAGAATTCAATTTGCGTCAATTATGAAGGTATCATTTGGAAATTTAATCCATTCCAAGGACCACATTCTGGTGGGCTGTGGAAGGCAGGCGTGAAATCTTCAAAACATCATTTAAAGCGTGTCAATGCTAATTCAAATTTCACTAGTGAGAAGTTTTGTACGTTGCTGTGCCAAATTGAGGCAATACTTAATTCTAGCCAAAGAGGGCTCCCTATCTACTGACCCTCTTGAACCCTCGTCCTTAACTCCGGCTCACTTTATAATTGGAAGAATTGACGTCAGTTCTTGAACCAGACTTTTCAATGAAAAGAAGTCAAGGTTGTCCAGATATCAAAAGGTGGAAAATGGCAGACAATATTTTCGTTTAAGATGGTACAAGGAGTTCGTGTCGGAGCTTCAGACTAGAGTCAAGTGGAAGACAAAATCAGGATTGCTGAAGGAGGGTACTCTAGTACTAGTAGATGACAAACTTCCTCCATTGAATTGGCGATTGGGTAAAGTTACCAGACTGATTCCAGGCAGAGATGACATCTCACGAATGGCTGACATTTGTATCACGCACCAATGAAACTCTACGGAGAGATTTCTCGAAAATATGTCCTTTGGCGGAGTGACTAGTGATATGAAGTGCACGTCAGTCTATTAGTTTATGACAGTTGTATACGGTACTAAAAGGCAGAGCTTTCAAGGCTGGGGGCATGTTGCCGAATGTACTCCAGACACCAACAAGGAAAGTTTTGATGTGACAGAGGCATAAGGAATACCTTTATCAATCTAAAAAGTTATTGTCATAATTGACAGTTGTTCTGCGAATGGACCCTTTTCAAATACAGTCCACATAATCATTAAAGATAAGGCGTTAACAGTAATTTTTTTGCATCGACAAATTTCACAAAAACAAATACGCCGTTTTCAAGATTGGGAAAGACTAGACAAAAAATGCACTCAGTGTTCGAGTCGATACATCTCATAGTTTGGCCGCAAATCATTGAACTAACTCATGTGAAAATAATTTGTTTTGAATAACATGATAACAGAGAATATACAAAACAAAAACAACACAAAATCACACAACAACAACAAATGAAACAAAAACAACAAAAAACAGCACAAAAACAACAGAAACAAAATATCGTTTTTTCATGTTTTTGTTGTTGTTTTTACATAGTTTTTATTATTGTTTTATGTTGTTCTTTTTTTACAAAGTATGAATATAAACTAAAAAGTATCTTTGGACAATTCATAGAAAACAATCATTTTGAACATGAGTTATTTTAATGTTGATTGGCGGCCGAACGGTGAGATCTATCTACGCGTACAACGAGTTTATTTGAAACAAAAAAGATATGCGAAATATGAAATTTGGATTTCAGGTTAAGAGATTTTTTTTCACAGGACGTTACAGATAATTAAGTTGAAACTTTCAACCAAATTTCATTTTGATCCGATAAGAAATTTCCGAAATATATCAATACCTAACCAGAAAAAAAATTGATCTTTGAGAGCCGATAACTTTGAAAATATTGAGATTTTGAAATTTCGTTATGACTTACCAATGCTATTTTGTCACTAACAATCACCCCTCAAGTTTTCTGACGTTGTTCCGCGACACCCTGCATAAGTTCTCAAAAACATTCAACAATAATAATCATGTCATGTGACCGACAATTTTATTTACAAATCGTCTGTCACATGACTTAACATCCTCAGATGTTACTGTCAATTCATGTGTGGACTATTTGAACCTTCACTCAAATTTTTTGACGGAAAAAGTTTTGTGGCTTATTTTTTCTCGGTCCTTGTTCTAGTTTTGCTAGACAAGGATACGAGCACGCTCGTGGGCGGGGTACTACATGTCAGTTGCCCTGGTTAGAACGCATGCGCCTTACGCTTCGGCGAGAAAAACAACCCTATAAGATTCATTTGAAATTGACTTATGCCATTTCGATTTTGATAAGTGTCAATTTGAACTTGGGAAGGTACAAAATAGTAGCGTCACTCTCCCAAATATTTTTTGCCTGAAGGCCAATCGATGAGCATCTCATTTGAATCCGCTATTCTAATAATCAGAGTTGCGCTTAGCAGAATCAGGCTGAAGAAAATGAGTACATGCGAAGCTTTGTTGTGTCTCAGCAGCATGCAAGGTTAATTGATAGTAATAGGGTTGCGTCGTTTTACGTTGGGATTTAACATCTAAAAAAAAGGATAAAATATGGTTCACACTTGACAACGAAAAGATATTTCACTGTATACGAAAAGCTGTGTAATAACTTAGCCTCGAACACGTTTGGAAACAGCCGACCCTTGGTAAAAAAAGTGTTAAGCCCCGAAATACGGATATTATGACATTGATATGACACACCGATGACAGGAACGTCAATAATGGAGCTCAGTGACGTCACTAATGTGGCAGGGGCGGCTCGTCAATAAAAGCACCCGTGCGCACTGCCAGCAAAAACAAGAAAAAAAAATAAAAACGAGATTTCAAAAAGTAAATCCTTATAAAAATATTATTTCGACTAACGGAGCGTTTTCACTATTTTCATATAGCCCAGAGTCCCACAAAAGTGATAAAATATCGTTATCTATTAACACAAACCACCGGCGCCTCTAGCATCTTCTACTCCGTTGCCTAGTTTTCTCGGTCTGTCTCAGCCCATCATGAGTGTATGCATTCGGCGCTCCAGTCAAATGCATTTTCTCTATGGAAATTTGTCGGTTTATTCGCGAAATCGCCGGATGTGTATTTGATACAAACCAGGGCACTAGAATAGAATAGAATAAATAGAATAGAATAATTTATTAACGAACAAGTCATTTTACAAAGCAATTTATGCTAATATTGTATCAATTAATGTAGTAAGATATATCAAAAAACAATAAATATTACAAATTTGCCTATATTCTAAGATAAAAATACAAAAAAGCAAGGTACTGGTTAACAATATCACAGAGTTACATAAGTGTGTCAATTGAATTCATATAGATACATTGAGTTTTCTCTTCAAGCCCGCTGCGCTAATAGAGAACAAATCTAAGTCACTCGATAGTTTGTTGGCATCTCTAGCCATTCTGGACAGAGGATTGAAGTATTCATAATTCGTGGAGTGGAAGTCAACCCAGAACAACTCATTCTGTCTCAGCCTCCTAGCTGTCCTGAGACCAAATGATGACAACAATTCAGAAGAGTCTATGAGGCCGTTCAATATCTTGTGCATGAAACAAATATCAAATGTATCTCTCCTTTTTTGGAGAGTATCTAGGTTCAAGATGTCATAAAGTTCATTGAAGTTTATTTCAACAGTCCGAATATTGAATTTAAAAGCAATCAGTCTCAGAAACTTTCTCTGAACTCTCTCAAGGTCAGCCTCATGAACCTTATAGTATGGTGACCAAACAACACAAGCATATTCGAGAATGGATCTCACAACCGAGCAATACACACTCTTCAAAATGCCAACACTATCAAAGTCTTTCAACGTTCGATAAACAAAACCCAACAGTTTAAATGCACGATTTACTGTCACATTTATGTGATGATTGAAATTTAATTCACTATCAAACCACACTCCCAGATCCTTAACAAGATCAACTCTTAAGATTTGGCAGTTGTTTATTTTAAACGGAAAATGTATAGGATACTTGATTCTAGAAAAGGTGACAATTCTGCATTTATCAATATTTAGATCCAACTTGTTTTTTTGACACCATTCTGCCAGAGAATTCAGGTCATCTTGCAACTGAAGACAATCCTCATAGCATTCAACTTTCTTGAAAAATTTCCCATCATCTGCATAGGTCAATGAAATAGCAGATATGAGCGAATCACAGATGTCATTTATGAAAATATTAAAAAATAGAGGTGACAGATGTGCACCCTGCGGTACACCTGAGCATATTACAATTTCAGAAGAAACAGAATCACCCAACTTCACTGCTTGGGACCGATTGTAGAGGTAACTTTGTGTCCATTTAAGAAATGATGAGTGTAGACCTACTGCTTGAAGTTTTGCCATGAGAACACCATGGTCCACTCTGTCGAATGCTTTGGCGAAGTCAGTATACACAACATTCATCTGAGCTCGACTCTCCAGTGCTTCCAGCAGGTGTTTTTGGTACACTAGAAGGTTGGTAACCGTAGATCTCCCTTTGACAAAACCGTGCTGATACGGTGAAATAATATTTTTGAAAAGTGGTGAGATTTTATCTGTTACTATGATCTCAAAAACTTTCGATATAATGGACATTTTTGAAATCGCCCGATAGTTTTTTACATTTGTTCTATCTCCACTTTTAAAAATCGGTGTAATGTGACTAGTTTTCCACATCGTAGGAAACACTCCAGTAGTCAATGACAGGTTATAGATTTTGCATAAAATCTGGGAAAGAGTAGACACTGTATTTCTTAAAAACCAGACAGGTATCTCATCCGGCCCAGTGCCCAAATTATTCTTCAATTTAGATATATAGTGAAAAACATCAGTTTCCGTTATCACAACATGACCCAGGTCAGTTGAAAGATCGAAAGTGAACTCACCAGCAGCTGGCCCACTTACAGTGTACACAGTAGATAAATAATTTTTGAAAAGTTCTGATGTTTGCTTCAGGTCGTTTGAAACATGGCCCTAAAAGTGTATTTCTGTTGGGTAATCCAGATTTCGTTTCTTAGAGTTTACAAATTTCCAATATTCGTTTTTATTCACCAGTGTATTTTCCAACTCACTAACATACTCAGAGTAAGAAAACCTTGAGTAGTCCCGGCATTCACTCCTAAGCCTTGAAAATTTCTGATAATCTTCAAGAAGATAGGATTGTTTATAAACTTTATGTGCAGCCTTTTTCAAAAGAATGAGCCTTTTTAAATCAGTATTCATCCATTAAGGAAACTTGGGCTTTGATGATTGTCTCCTAGGAACAAACATTTCAATTGATTGATATAACACACTATAGAATGCTTTCAATATCGAGTCTATGTTATTCAAACCAAAAATTTCATCCCAATCAACATAGGATAAAAATAGGTTCAACTCTCTATAGTCAGCAAGCCTAAAGTCAAGAAACGTACAATCACAGTTCATAAAATCACATGTAACATTCTCAGGTATCACAATATTTAAAGCCGGATGCGGTTTATCTAGTTTTAACATAGGAAAGTCACACAGCGAAACTTTATTTTCGGATGAGTTTGAAAATATAAGATCAAGGTAGTTACCGTACAAATTGGGAAAGCTTTTCAACTGGTGGAAGTTCAAGAAAGCCATACACTCCTCCAGACATCGTGCTTCGTCAGAGACCGTTCCCCTATCCAAAGGCGCTACTCGAGTTCTCATGTCATCGTTGATCCAAGAAATTTTGGGTAGGTTATAATCGCCACATTACAGTACGGATGTATCTTCCAGATTATAGTTACTGAGTACAGTTATCACCGATTCACAATAGTTCTCAAATTTCACTAGTTGGGTGGTAGATATACATTGCCCACTATTGTGGGCTTGGAGCCCGGTACTTTAATAATGACAAAAACTTGTTCAACAGTTGAGACGTGTGAAACAATGATTCTGCTTGATGGAAACCTGCTATGTACTGCGATCAGAACTCCACCACCTGATTTGCAGTGGCTGGTGTGTTCGTTCCGGTCCAGACGGTAGACTACATAGTTATTAAGTCCCAATTCTTGGTCACCAATTGAATCATCCAAGAATGTTTCAGTTATTACTATCACATTATAATTTTCTAAAGCAATTGAGTGAGAAAAATCCGTGAGCCTAGTTTTCAATCCTCTGACATTCTGATAATAGATTGATAAATATGATGAGCAGCTGTTATCATCGGAGAGTATGTAGTTAACAGTATCAATATGATCTTGAATGGGAGTAGTTACTGCTTGTCTAAAAAATTTCTACCGAGCCCAAAGTTAAAACGACTGTATCTCACCCCTCTGGGCCAGAAATTTCCATCATATATCTTCTCCTTCAATGCTGGGTCGACACCTATCATGAAGTGATGTTTGTTTCCAGAAGGAGCATTTTTAGGTATACACTTCTTGACACTTATCTCCTTTTCTGTGCTAGAATGCATTTTTATGTAGTTTTTGATGGACTCATCAGTGCATTCACTATTGGAAGTTTTCTTTTTAAAGCTGATGAATAGCCAGATTTTTTGTTGTGTTCCGATGCTTGATTTCCCGTGAAATCATGTTCAGTTTGATCACGGCTCCCTTTTAATGGTTTCTTTTTGGTTTTCAAGCTCCACTTTTGTTTGTTTACATTGGTATCCATAACCTCAGAATCTTGTATAATTTGACGTTTCTGGAAGGTTGATCGTCTCTTTCGTTGTCGTGGTAATTGAAAACCATCATCACTCTCCTGCATGACAGTTTGTGGCTCGCTGTTGACGCCTGGATGATGCTGAGAAAAAGAAGATTTGACAGGAACAGCTGTTTCTGGTACCGTCAGTGTAACACAAGGAGGAGCCTCAGACACTACTTTCTCGACCTCGACCTGTATTACGGTGTTGCCAGTGTTTAACGATGGTTCTGCTGATCTTTTTTCAAGATGTTTAATTTTCTCCTTTAGAAGAACCTGAGTTTCTTCCAGAAGTTTATTCTTACTGGTTAATTCGGAAGTCAGCATCTTCAGATACTTGATTTCAATTTCCATTATGCATTTTTTAGAGTTTCCCTCACTATTATCAGGATCCATGAATACGTCATTTTCAAGGATTGGTTTTCGCAGCAATTTTTTGTGGCTCTAGCAGCGCAGCTTTTATGAAAACAGCCATTACAGTTTTCGCACTTTACACGTTTCGTTACGGCACTCTTTTTACAGTAAACACAGACCGAATTTTTGGCACTGATGCTTCCCACCATGTTGCCGGTGTGTAAGGGACGATAAGCGTTTCTAATTATTCAGCTGTGTTTCAAACCTTACAATATTTGTGCTAATTGTACTGATATCTTGGTTCAAACCCGTTTTTTCCAAGGGAATGAACACATCGGTTTTTAATTTGGTTTATTTCGATTTTATTTGGATCTCATTTTGATTGAGTCATGAACGTAGCCCATACCAATACCTTTACACTTCATGAGCCGCCACTGCAATATGGAATCGATTTGATTTACCATTCATGGGTTTCCGATGCCCTTGTTACAGCGCATCCTTTACATATCAGTTATTTACCTTGAGCAGTATGGACATGTGGAGACCTTTCCGCCTAAATCATACAAGGTCTTCCAATAAAAGCACAATGTAAATAGTTCGCGATTGGAAGCCATGGACCCTCTTATTTTATTCTCCAGACAACTGCGCATTTATTAACCCCGACTTCTTTGGTATGTATGTCAAGATAAAGATATAATTATTGATTAGAATCAAATCAATGAAATCACGGATTTTCTTACAAGTTAGTATAGTATAGTTTCTGATGAATGTGTGCCAATTAACTTTGATTCTATGATACCATGAATTATTTCAAGAAATTCCTAACATTTCAAGATTCCTTTGAATCACTCAATAATTTATTCAAATAGGATTAGGAAGATTACAAAGTTTCAAAATTCAAAACGATTATTATTATTTTCCAATAGAAAGTACATTCGGTACTTATGTTAATGGAAATATCTTACCAAATACAGTGTGTCCCAGATTCGGTTCTCTATACAGGGATCTTGGCTCCTATTATACCTACAGCAAAGGTTAAATGGAGAAAGTTTAAGAGGAAACTTGGTGCATTCGATATTTGGTTCCAGATTTGCGATCGGTCAATTGGTTTTGGAAATATCGGCGAAAAACCGAAAATGGCGGATTTTGTTTTTGCCAGTAAATCCGAAACGGCTAATTGGACAGCTATGAAAATGTGACATTATCGGGACACTTTTTTAAGACGAATGAAATGGCGTGTATGACATGTCTCAATCGTCTTTTGTTTTCCCGCAACCTTCCTCAACTTTCATTTTTCTTATGGCCGCCATATTGGATTTTTCGATTTTTGGAAAGAGTGTAAGATTTCCAGTCTAGTGATGTCTCACAAGTGCATAAGAGATTCAAGTATCTTCGGAATATCACATTTCGTAGTTGGGACTCAAGCTTTTCTAAGGAGGCCATGATTTATTTGATAGAAAACTGGTTTATAAGCAAAATCCCAGGAGGCTCTGATATGTCGTTCAATAATTCTGCCGAAAGATGGCGTTGTGGTCTATAACATCCCGCAAATAATAATTCAGTATAAAAGTTGTGTTTACGTAAATAATAGTAGTACGCTTCTCTGTCATTAAAATAATAAAAGTTGATCAAATTAACAACCATTTTTCTAAATTGGGTTTCATGAGGCTGCCGTCGTTCGGAGTACATCTGACCCAAATACCTTGCTGAGGGAATGTCGGCATTTCTCCTTGACTGCAAGTACAGCGCTAACATATCCAACTTTTCTTCATTCGAATAGGGAATACCGGGCATTTTTAGTAGGTTTTGACAATTTGTTTATCAGATTTATCATTTTAATGACAGAGAAGCGTACTACTATTTACGTGAACACAACTTTCATACTGAATCATTATTTGCGGGGTGTTATAGACCACAACGCCATCTTACGGCAGAATTATTGAACGACCTATCAGAGCATCCTAGGATTTTGCTTATAAACCAGTTTTCTGTCAAATAAATCATGGCCTTCTTAGAAAAGATCGGGTCCTGCCTACGAAATGTGATATTCCGAAGATACTTGAATCTTTTATGCACTTGTGAGACATCACTAGACTGGCAATTTTACACTCTTTCCAAAAATCGAAAAATCCAATATGGCGACCATAAGAAAGATGAAAGTTGAGGCGGGTTTCGGGAAAACAAAAGACGATTGAGACATGTCATACACACTATTTTATTCGTCTTGAAAAAGTGTCCCAATAATGTCACATTTTCATAGCTGTCCAATTAGCCGTTTCGGATTTACTGGCTGTTCAGGAAATAATATGAATTGTTGTCACATTTGGAAGCAGGCGATGAGAAAAGAAGATGGTTGCTTGAAGAAAAAAATAACATTAATAATTTAGTAAATTTGTATGAGCAATACAGTCCCTTTTTTAACCCAGCGGTGTTCCACTAAAAATTAAATCGGAAGGTTTGATGTCCGTCCAGCGACATTAAATTGAAGCTGACGGCAAGCAAACACTGGCAAAAAACAAGATCCGCCATTTTCGGTTTCTCCCCGATATTTCCAAAACCAATTGACCGATCGCAAATCTGGAACCAAATATCGAATGCACTAAGTTTTCTCTAAACCTTTCTCCATTTAACCTTTGCTGTAGGTATGATAGGAGCCAAGATCCCTGTATGGAAAACCAAATCTGAGACACACTGTATAATGAATTCATGCCTGCAATTTAGATTTCCTCGAAGCCAATTTTGGAAAACCTATGACTCTTCAGTGATCCAGATTTTATTATTGATATTCTCAGTTAAAAGGTTGGGTCAAGGTGCGACCATCAATCAATGGAAAACTTCTTACAGGTAAAAAACTTGTTTTCAGATGTATTTTAACATACACATGCAGGATTCTTTTGGGAGGATCATAACAAAATATTTTATTCTTGGATAACACTTCTTTTCGATAGACTAGTATTAATTTAAAAGAGTGAGGACGCTTAGTTTTTTAATACCTTCCCCTAGTCGTGAGGCTAGCTTTCGCGGACCCTAAGCCTAATGGATATTTATTCAATCAGAAAATAGCGTGAGAGGCTATGCAGGTAGTTTAATAAACATTGGTAAAAAAATCGATGTTTGATTCTCGAAGTATTTGCATGAAAATATGTTCCGATAAATACTTACCCTTTTAAATAGGGCACCCTGAAGACGGTTTTTTTCTCGATATCTCCAAAACCGTCCATACAACAATTATGAAATCTGACTAATCGCATACATTTTTGTGCTGAATCAGAATCTAAACTCAATCCAGGGAGAACTATACTTGGGGTTGATGGTTAAGGGTGTAAGGGTCTAAGGATGTTAGAAATCATCGTCAAAAAATTGGGTTTTTCACCAGTCACCCCTTCAGTATGATACGCCACTCAAGAAATTTTCGGAATTTTGAGATCAGAATCAAATTTGGCGTCAAAAGTTTATGCAGTACAAATTTCAATATTTCACTGTAAGCGGTTTCGAAGATATTGAGGAAAACCAGTCTCTAGGAAGCTGATGCATCGATGTAGAAAATAAAAGGGCGTAGCTCCCTTGGGAAGCCTTTTTCGACAAATGTTTATGAAGGAACATTGTTCCATGAAAACGCATTAGAAATCACTTCTCGAAGTTTTTAGCAATGTTAAGGAAACTGATATAAGATGTCTTGAAATATGGAACCAAGCTATATAGTGAATCATTTAGAGTACCTTATTCCACCTGCTGGTACACGGACCGATCAAAAACGCCCTTTGGGGTTGGATCTGGGACCTATTGTTGCCAGAAAAAAGTTGAAATATCACACAGCCTGGGAAAACTAGCTACAATATTCCTAGCTGAACTATCAGCTATTGAACTTAGCGCCCAATGGATGGTCGACCACCATTGGACGGCAACCGCAATCAAAATATTCTCAGACAGTCAAGTGGCGTTGAAGGCGCTTGAATCCTTCAAGAACTCTTCGAGGACTGTGGAGAGCTGCCAGAATGCACTGAACAAGCTCGGCGTAGCCAACAATGTAAAACTGGTATGGATACCTGGCCACTCTGGACACGAAGAAAATGAAGTCGCAGACCGACTTGCATGCGAAGCGGCGATCAGGGACTTCATTGGACCAGAGCCGGCACTAGGCATTGCATATAATGTTGCGATTGAGAAGATATTCACATGGATGGACAACCAGTTTATACAATACTGGAGGAACCTGCCAGGCATGCGACACTCAAAAGTATTTATCTTTGAACCACACAAGAAACGCGCCAGGGAAATTCTGGAACTCGACAGACTGGAAAAAAGAGTGGCGGTGAAAGTATACACCGGTCACTGTCTGTTAAGAATGCCTATGCACAGAATGTGGCTCACTGAGGACACTAAATGAGACTGTGCCTAGAGGAGGAAGAGACAGCCAGACACACTCTCTGTGAATGCCCGGCGATTTCTCGCCTCCGACAAAATGTCTCCGGTAGCCCTCGGCTCACTGCAATCGATCTGAAAATGTCACACCCAGAGCGGCAATCAGTCTGTTCAAAGGACTGGGCTTCATAGGTGAATAACCTGACAATCATGTGAGCCACAATAAACCCACTAGTGGTCGCGGTGGAAGGGTGCCATGTACCCACTCACAACTCGACATCACGAATCACGAAAAATCACCTTATTCCAACAGCCCCCATTCAGATCATATTGTTTCGCAAAAACAGTACAGGGTGTGTGGGACGTGTGTTAACAAGTTTGGCGGTCACGCCTGAAGTCTGATGTCCACAAACAACATTGAATGTATTGTCTTGATCCATCTCTTTGCAGGTGAGAGTTTTCCTCATAGTCTTTGACGGTTCCAAGTCTGTGAGTCCTATCAAGACCAATTTAATCTATTTGTATGGTCAGTTAAAGGAGCTTACGTTGGGAAAATTCATCATCAAGCTGATACTATATTATGAAGAAACTTTTATGAGAAAAAAGATAGACGAAAGTCGGAGAATGAATAAAAAAGATGCTACGTATCAAAATATAACAAGAACAATAATCGGACTATTTAGGTTTGCTTATATAACCTAGAACTGAATAAACATGAGAAGGATCTGCTTGATATCACACCACATCCAAGACGAAAATGAGATAAACAAGTACATGGAACTACTCCAAAAAAATCATGAACATCTTGAATCGGTACATTAATCAAATCAAATCACTTTATAGTGGAATGCATCTTATTTTCAGAATAATACCAGATGTATAGGATAAATTCAACTTGACAGATGGGTATTAAAAAGAGATTTTTTTTGCATTAAGTTCAATTCAATGTGTATGGAGTAAAATGATTTTGGCAGATAATACTGTATTCGTACCTTCAGTATTTTTTTTGGTCGTGAAGATAGTTTTCCTCCATCAGATTATGAATAAAATTATATTGAGTCTGAAGTTCTACGCACTACACAGTTTATTGCGGAATTCGTGGGCAAACAAATCTGCCGGACATGTCAGATTGGTGAGTACCACATGAGGTAAAGCAAGCTCCCCGTTAACTTCAAGATAGTAGCTAATACCTGTTCAAGTCTGGTTTTGTGAGGTCTGAACACACATTTTTTGTATTCCTGATTCTGTTTTAGTGATTTTCGGTTACATTCCTGCTCTAATCAGTGCATGCTAACAACGTTTCAAGAATTTCTTGGTTGCAACCTGTGCAAAATTTGGTCGTATGGATACAAAACTGTGGTGGAATTGGTGTAAAACGTGTAATGTTCTTTGAAAAAAACCAATACTTCACGATCGATTCTCCGAATTTTCCCCATGCTGTACTTGGCCGTGGTTACGAATGAGTTTTGGGAAATGCCAGTAGGTATAAATAGATACGAAAATTGGATTTAATGGACAGTATGAAAACATGACTGATAATTGACGGGATGACCTAGTACTTTCTGTTTGTCAAATGTGGGATACTGGAACAATGTCAGTCTGAATAATTGTATGTATAATAGGATAGCTACACTTTTTTCTCTATTGCTCTATTGTATGGGGCATACGGTATAGCATCACTTGAGACTGCAAAATTGATAATAGGATTATCGACGGGTCAACCGATAATATTATCCAATTTTCTTCCAACTCTCATCATCATCTGCAAATTCTATATCAAGTTTTTCAATACGTACAAACTCTCAACTTTCAACGTCAAAACAACTGGAAATCCTAGTCATCACCGTTCATTCACAACTATAAAAGTTTTTTAAATAAATATGAAGGAATGGCTGTGTTGCTCATCTCAGAATAGCAGGAAGGAAAGAAGTTGAAGTACTCTGAGCAAGTTTATTTAGTAATAGCTGGCAAAGCGCTTTCGGCTAATACGCCATCTTCAGTGCCCCAATAGTCAGTGTAATGTGCAGGTGACCTTATTCCACATCAAAATTGTGATTAGCATCTGAGCCCCTTTTTCAAAGGTGTCTGTCGGTCAGACATAATGGTCCGTTATGGTTCAAAAATTAGTTTAATTGGTATGGTCAATTGATCAAAGCGGGTACAGGTTTTTCAAATAACATTAAACAAAGCACGTACAAGACATCACAACACTTTAAAATTTGATAACTGGTCTTAACTACGCATTTTTTATAAACTTGAATTGACCACGAGAGGTGAGAATGTACTGTACATTCATTACATTTATAAAAAAATGCGTAGTTAAGACTTGTTATCAAATTTTAAAGTGTTGTGATGTCTTGTACGTGCTTTGTTTAATGTTATTTTAAAAACCTGTACCCGCTTTGATCAATTGACCATACCAATTAAACTAATTTTTGAACCATAACGAACCATTATGTCTGACCGACAAACACCTTTGAAAAAGGGGCTCAGATGCTAATCACAATTTTGATGTTGAAGAAGGCCACCTGCACATTACACTGACTATTGGGGCACTGAAGATGGCGTATTAGCCGAAAGCGCTTTGCCAGCTATTACTAAATAAACTTGCTCAGAGTACTTCAACTTTTTTCCTTCCTGCTATAAAATTTTTTGATAAAATATCGACACAACTAGCCAATTTTTACACAGGTATAAAAATTGACTTCAGAACCACCATATCACTTGAAAGGCACCTAGCACCTGGCCAAAGATCAATTAGATAGGTTTTCCAAACCTGAAGTTTTTTTTTTTTTTTTATTTCGGGTACTGTGATTTGGTATATCGGGTTACCCAAACCGTTGATTGAATCTTCTTTTCAATCAACGCCCAAACCAACCCCCAAGTGAGAGCATTCTCAACCCCTTGAACTGTTACGTGTTTGTATGTGAACATTATTGTGATCTTCTTCTTCCTAGTACAAATGATAACTTGGGTGGCAAAACACTCTCCACTGAATAAAATAAATATTCAAAATATATTTATGGGTACAAGATTTACTGATTGACCATTGATTGCTCATAAGGCAAACCTCTTTGGAAAACATGGACTATTTTTCATCATTTGATGCTGTTTACTCTTGCCCCAATAGCAGTTGACTTTCATCACCTCGTCAATATTGCTTTCATGCGCATATTATGAGTTTTGGCAAGCGCTCCAACTTCCGATAGGTGAAGTTATCGGCAATAAGCTGAGAAAAAAAACAGGAAAATGAATGTCCATCAAAAACAGTCGGTGTTAACGTTCCTTGGCACGTTTTGCTATATCAAATTAAATTTTTCATTGAAAAGTTGAGCATTTCATTTGCCTGTAAAATGTTACGATCAAAGTGATAGAATAGATGGCATCGCATGAATCAATATTGACTATCCTTCTGCCATTATTTTCAAAGGTTGCTTTTGTGTGTTTCATTTTTGTTGCAACCATGGCAAGTTTGGGCCTGATTTTTTTTTCATTTAAGATGCTAGTACTCTTTTTTGTTATTTTTTTTTAAATGAAGTTTATACCAATCTTTTGTGGATGCACAACTGCTATATTTTTGATATAGCTTCATATTTTATTGATATTGCTTCCGATATTTTAGGTGAGTTAGGACCATTTCTCAATTTCGTAACCAGTGTTCATATGACATCTTCTCATGAGTTTTGGTCTTAAAATACTGTTAACTTTTGTCCATGTAATTTATTTCCTCTGATCACCTATTTTGTCAATATTGAACGTTAATCGATATTTAAAATGACGTAGTTGAATATTTAATTGTGAGATTGCGAGCAATTTGTGTGGTCTATGTTCTCTTGCTAAAAATAAAGTTTTGCTTGAATACGAATGAACAACAGGATGCATCGTGAATTGAAACACTCTTATCCAATTTCCAGGAAAATGTATTCATCCCAACATCATAAAAACATCATGGTCTAATTTGATGGTATAAAGCTCACGAGATAATATTCAATGGACTCTTCACAGTCGATCTTGTTCCTTATTTAACGTCATACCTCATATCGTTGATGGAGTATATGCAACCAAGATAACGTCAAATGACATTTATGATTTTATTCAGCATCCTCCATAACTTTACGCTTTAACGTTGGTAAAGTGAATGAATAACTTACCTTATCAATCCAATTAAGGCTAAAAGCCTATTTTATAAAGAGAGCAGCAATATAGACCTACCTCATTATTTCCTTATTTTGTACTCCAGCAATCAAAAATTCGATATTATTTTTGTAGTATTGGTCCATCATCTTCCATCTCATCTGAGACCGAGTTTTGTTTTAAGTCTAGAAGACCGAGGACCAATAATTATCTGAATTTGCTTGGACTGAATTTGTATCTTTTTTATTTTGTCTTGCCATTTCAATTATTCAAAATTATTGTGAATTGTGAAATAAGAAGTGATGAGGTTATGAAAGAACATGGAGTTGATCTGCAACCAATAATCATAAAGTTGGTACTTATTCTGTGGAGGGAATTGACTTTAAAATAGATTTCCTTAAAATTTTTGACTATGTAATGCTTCAAGATGGTTTTCTATAAAGTACATTTATGAAAAAATCCGGAACAAATATTTTTTATGATCAGTTACCGCTGAAAAATCCCATACTGTCTAAATGTTTTACGAAGCAATCGCGTCCCGCGCAATGGCAGCAGATTGCAATTAATCTTTCACAAGTACTCCACGTGATGGAAGCATCGTCGTATCCAGATTGCAGAGGTTAATTTTTGATGATACAACTTTGGCTAACACACTCCATATCGTTGCTGGTTCATGAAAAGATCGCTTCTCTTTTCATTTTGAGGCGTGCAGATATTTCCATTGTTTCTGATATAGGCACTGTCGGTTCGTTTGCTTTCTAGCAGGATGGGAATTTTTGAATGCCTTTACGGTATTGGAATTTTGCCCACGTTGCTCTTCTTTTGTACATGGTTAAAGAGCTTCTGAAAGTATAGAAGTATAAATATAATGAGGTGTCTTTCATGCATCAAATTGGAACACATTTTACTGGTGGGATTTGAGAAGAACATAATTTTGCTTCAGCTATTTACCTTTTTGTGTAGAATCGAGAATGATAATTAGACTAGATGTACAGGGTGCGCGAGTAGCTTAACTATCTCGCGCAAACCGCTTCTCGCTATCTTGTTCCCAAACCCAAAATATCGAATGAAAAATATTGTAACTATATTTTTATGCAATTCCATCTATTTTGTGAGTTCTGGCCTCAAAAAGGACCGCTTCAACAAATGAAATGATGACCATCACGCTCTAGGCATTGCTGAATCCTCGCATTGGTAGACAAAACTGCAGATTCAAATTTTGCTCTCGGTATGTTACGTATTGGATTTTTCAAATCCTCTTTGGTCGTAGGTTGAGTCTAGAAGACGCGATGTCCTTTATCCTGAAGTTGAGTCTGGTGATCGCGGAGGCCATTGAAACAGACTTCCTCTCCCAATCCACCCCTGTTGAAATACTGTAATGATAATATGCTCTCGCACATTAGGAGCAAAATGAGCTGGGCAACCGTCCAACTGCAAAAATCAGTTTTGCTCTGTTTCCAGAGGCACATCTTCTAATAAAAACGGTTATTGATTGGCCAGAAAGTCAACAAGTCAACATTGCCATTAAGGAATTGCTCAAAAAGATATGACCCAATAGTTTTGCCTTCCAGTATGCTACACTATACATATTTAAACTCCAAAGTCCATATTTTGGGTAAGTTTGGGTTATAACAAGCTATCGAAAAGCGGTTTTCACGAGCTACTTGAGGCATCATTGAGTAAATTTTTCCTGAAAAAAAAGTCATACCAATGCAGTTAATTTTTCTAAGAAAATCAACCATATTTGTCGAAGTGTCAAAGCGGCGACAAATGTGACTGAAAAAACTTCAAATATATCAAAATTTGTGGCTTAAGCATAGCTCCTTTCAACGAGCCCAAGTTTTTGAAAATCGTTCGTTGACCATTTTTGATAACTTGCAGCTAGATGTATCAAGCAACATGTCCTGTTTCGACTGTTATTGATAACTAGTAACTCATTAAAACTCTTCGTCACTCCATTCACTAGAAACATTTTATTATATGGTCTTATTATAAAATGCTAGAACCAATCTCTTTAGACCACTGGTATTACTTTTCATACCGCAATCGCTAGAAGCGGTGGAAGAATCGAAAACACGACTTTTTCCTAATTAACTGGAAGAGGCAATATTGAATGAATTACGGTAATTTCATCAGTCAATCAGAGATGGTGTTCTCATGTGAGTTATCAAGGCATTTTCTGGAGATCTATCTTCCAAACAATGATTTTTATTGGTAAATACTAATTTAAAAAAAGTCTTGATAAAAATGCGATTCTGGTAAGAATAGTCCATAAAACGAATGCCTTGTGCTCTAAAGAAAACATCCAAACAGTCTTGTATATGAGCCACCAAAAATAGATACTCGTAAAATTCAGTACACTGCAAGGCATCGCGTATTTTAAGACTTGATATTTTGAGAATGTTCTGCTTCAGTCTCCAGCTTCTTTGGAAATTCAGTCGGTAGATTGACATTGGATCTTATCTATCATAATAACGATTTTGGGTGAAATTTGTGTTGTTTTTCAAAGTACATAGAGAATGGACAAGAAAGTGATTTCGTTTAGTGATTTGTTTAGTTGTGGAATGTTGAATAATGAGGAAAGTGACCGGCAAAGTGGTGATGACATGGAGTTTTCATGTGAAAGTTATAAATCATCAAATCAACGGCTAGTTCTATTTTGATGAAAGCAGATACCTACCAGTCGTATACATAATTTTTTGACACTCAAGTTTTGGTAACATACCAGTAAAAAATAGCTCTTTCTGTTCTATTTTGTTAACAGGAAGTGATATATTACCATAATAAACACATATACATATCTACTCACTACTACACACTACACAAAAAGGTATATTTTTCAAGTTATTTCTACAACTCCTCGGAAAGCATGTCGAATTCATGCGATAAATTAAAGGAAACACTCAATTCTTGAATTGTTAATTGGATTAAATTCGTGGTATTTTTAGAATCGAGTCAATAGCTTCAAAATATTGACTTACTACTACAGCATTGGGTTGATATACCAACGCTTATGCTTATCAAATCAAAACTGATCTTCAAAGTAGGAGAGAAAGAAGTGTTCCAGTACTGCTTGCTTTCCATTTAATTTGACGAAGATTAGTTTTGATTATGGATTTATTTAACATTGTGAAATTGACAAAAGAGAACACCAACATAACTGCAATAAAAAACCATCAGAAGCTACGGTTCAATACAATACGAGGTACAAAAATCAACTTGATTCTAGAGCTTTATTACAGATGGAAAATGATTCTCAATACAATAATGAAATGGTTACATAGATTAGAAGAAGTATTTCCAAGAAACTTAACATAAGACAGGGACATGCAGAAAACAATAAAGAAACAACTTAAGGTTTAACAAAATAAATAAAATCAATCAATTAATGTTCAAGACTGACGGATTTCATCTTCTTTGAAAAAGTGCCTGGCGAAGGGTTGATTTCGTCCTACATAATAACTGAATCTGTTTTGATGCTCGTGTTTGGCAAAAGCTGCATTTTGAAATAGAACAGAAAATCTGATTTGAAAAGAAATCTTACCAAGCTATTTACAAAAAACCTATTCAATTTAATCAAACTGGATTTCACATTCCAATAGTTTGCCAGCCAGGGCATGATGAAAATGGAATAACAACAGGTTGAAAAATTAAAAACTGGAGCGATCGGCTGAAAATGTATATTTGAGTAAAACATGAACGGAATTTTCGAATGAATAGTTTTTCACATATCGCTATGCACTCTCATAGGTACAGCATGTTGTTTTTGCTTAATAAATAATACTAGTTATGCAGCAGACAATTTTGATGATGTTGTAGTGATGTGCGCCGATACAGCTGTTACAGCTCTGAAATTGAGCGTTTGATGATCGATAGCAGATAGGATAAAAATGGTCCAAAAAATTCTAGCTACCTTAAAAATTTAGATTCGTGATTATCTTTTTGCTTTGCATGTTGTAAAATTTATTTTTCCACGACTGTACGGTTATATCACTATTGTGCAATCGATATCGATTCGTAAATGTAGTACATTGTGGAACTGTACGGAGATGAAACCATTTCCTCACTGTTGCAATGAAAACGACTGCAAGCTGAATGGAAATGAGAATGAGCTGGCACCTCCACCAAAAACAAAAATTAAGAATCGATATTAATTACATAATAGTGATAATAATTAGGAGTCGTAGAAAAAGTAAAGTGCGCATGGAATGACCATTTTCTATCCTTTTTTTAACGTGACAAAAGGGTCCTGAACAAATTTTCCATAATGAATCACCGCAACACGTGAACTTACGAACGGGTTTTTAAAGCTCCAAAATACACCATTCCTGATCCTTTTTTGATCACTGATGCATGATCCAACTTTCATCAATCATTCTCATGGAAAACTAAAACAACTGAGCAAAATCAATTGACGAAGAAAAATCGGGACAACATTCTAATAACGATAAGTTATATTGAGTTCATGATCAACATGATCTTCAAGATAAATATGGAAAACAAAAAAATACCAATGAAAAAATAAATTGATTTCGGCGCGAAAGTTGCCGTTTTAAAAAGCAATATAAAAAATGTTAATGATAAAATAATGGTTAAAGAAACTGCTGAGGGTTTTTTTTATCTGAAGCGAATTGGGTCGGTTCATTTCACGTGACCTTTAAGTCGTTCTCCTTCGTCTGATCACGCATGTAGTTTATTTACATCGATGACTTTTGATTTCGAAAAGTGTGTAGTTTAGTTGAATCACCCATTTCAATATGACACGGTAAAATTAAAAAAAAGATTGGAAAAATCAATCATGGGCATTTCTGTTTCAATCAATAACATCGTTCATAAGTCTAACTAAGAAGCAGGAATGAGAAGAGTAAAACCAAAAAAATTAACTTGTCTGCAGTCATTTTCTTAGCCAATTTGTTTCACCAGAATTTTCATCTCAACTCCTACAATACTTATTATCACTTTCTGGTACCTCGCAATCCCCAATGAATGAGTATGTATTAATTTTATGGTATCGTTATTTCGTTACTTCCACACACTATTTATGTAGGTACATACACTATCACTAATTATTATTCGCACTTATTCATGTTTTAAACTAATTCGTGAACACCACTTCACGACTGTCTTGTTTTCTTTTTGGCGGTCCTTATATATCACCAATAGATGGAGATGCCTTCTCCAATTTTTTGGTCCTTATATATATTCTTGATTCACAAATTCCTGACCATCATTATCGAAATGTCAAGAATATTCCGGAGCAAAAGTTAAAGGTGCCAAGTATTCTTAAAATCTATCGATCTTTCACAATGATGTCAGTTCCATCGCCAAGTTTGATGATGCTAATTTTATTAAAAACTTCATTCATTTTATAATCAACAACATTCCATAACATCACATCCAAATCTTTTGTCTCTAAGAAGCTTAGAAGGTTATTTGATAAAGTATCCATACCTATTAACATGGGATGCAAGACTCCAGTTTCTTTTTATTCCCGAAACAAAAATATCAATCGAAGAATTTTTCTTATTCACAGCATACTTGGCAGGAACTTGATAAATCCATTTTTTTTTCTCAGATTTATGCAAGATTTGAGATGTTTAAAAGACTGCAAAGAATGTATCGAGTATTTTCTCAGCGCGGACCTACTTAACATGAATCTTGCCCCTGACAGTGCTTGAGAGCAATTTTAAAATTCATTTATCCATTGAAGGATGGTTTTTCAACTTTAGCACCATAGAATTTCATTTACTTTTCTCTCATGCTGATTTGTGTTTTCCTGACATATCAATAGACATGACAGTTGTTGCACGAGAAGTAGGACTCATTTAAATCTGTTTAAATAAAATCTTGAATGGGAAATTCTTGTGTTGATCCCTTGCGAGAGACACTTAATAAGGTTTGGATGGATAAACTATACATAATGTAACGGCAGATTAAGTCATTTCAAAAGATATTCATATTATTTACATGTTGAGAACTAGCTATACAAATTACAGTGTTCTCAGGTTTCTTGGATATTATTATTAGACCTTTTGAACAATGTTTCATAATTAAGTATTATGAATTTACACAGTGCGTTTCTTTAATGTCCCCCCCCCCCTTTTATTTTTTGAACGGCTCAACTTAGAGACTTCAAATTCTAGGCGCTGGAAAACAAGCATGTTTACCATGTTTTAACATAAAATTGACATATGAAAAATTCAAGATGACGGCTGGGCGCCATCTTGGAATGTTATTTTAAATAGGAATAGGGGTCATATGACACCTCATTTTAAAGATCCTGCTGAGAACTTTATAACCCTAGAATATTGAGTCGATATCTGTAAGTACTACAAAATGTCGGTACATTCAATTACTACATTGATACATACACTTTTTAAAAAAATCGTCAAATTCGATTCAAAAGATGCTGGAAATATTCTTGACATAAAGTTTGGGTTAGGAATAAATGACAAAAATGTCAAAAAAGCATCTTTTGAATTGAATTTTTTCAAAAAGTGTATGTATCAATGTAGTATATGAATGTACCGCATTTTGTAGTTCTTAAAGATATCGACTCAATATTCCAGGGTTATAAAGTACTCATCAGGATATTCGAAACGAGGTGTCACATGACCCCTATTCCTATTTAAAAAAACATTCCAAGATGGCGCTCATGTCAATTTTATGTCAAAACATAGTAAACATGCTTTTATTTCATCACCTAGAATTTGAAGTCTCTAAGTTGAGCCGTTCAAAAAATAAAAGGGGGGGGGACATTAAAAGAAAAGCACTTGCTACCAGTGGCAAACGATCCTATTCGACTGGATGGATTGACATCGTTTTTTTTTTGGTTTCTTGAAGCTTCTCCCACTTTTCTTTTTCACCCGATAGTTTCTCCGAATTATCAGTGTTTTCATTAGTGCATGTTTGCCTGTTACACCCATTCTGATTTGGTCAGTAGAGGTTCAATACTAAAGGAAACTGGAGATGCCTAGGTCATGTGTTCCAGCTTATGTTGTGCAAAGTCAGTGTCAGCTGCTGTTTCTCATCAAATGGGTCCATCCATGTTTTCTAATTTTGCGTATTGCGCTAACAAATCAGGTGAAGGCCAAGATTGAAAATCTTGTTTCAACTATTTCATCCACAAGATTCTCAACAACTTGCGACATGATATATCGACACCAATGAATTGTAGGTATCAAGTAGAAATAGCCAAACAATACGTCAGAAAACTGTTTTAGCAGCTTCTTGCAAAATGTTCACCAGTTTGATCGCTTTGATCAGTATTCATATTTGGGTACCATTATGGTATTTCACTATACTACAAGATATGTATTGTACAGGGATCAATCTGTGAAGAAATAAAGATGAAGATATTTTATTTTAGATCCACGATAAAATATCATAGAACCAAAATTCTCATTCTCAATAACTTTTCTATAAAACTTTTTTGTCTAAAATCATTTTAAAAAAATCTACAGGCTGATTACTTGTTGAAAAAAAAATCGTACAGGACGAAGGTGGTGCAGAATTGAACTTCTAGCAATCATCAAAATGATAAATGGGAAAAAGTTGCTGAGGATGTAATTCTGCACTACTTTCGTCCTATACGATTTTTTCTCTGATGTCATATTAAGGAATCACCCTGTAGATTTTTTATTTTTCGTTTTGGAAAAAAAGTTAAAAATAAAAGTTTTTGGTAATGTAATTCTGAACAACTTTAGTTTGATGATATTTTGTCGTAGGTCTAATAGTAACCGAGAAAACACACGAGCCCTTATTTTCAAGATGGTGGGGTAAGCTTACCTTCGATTTTCTCGAAAACTCAGATTCGAGTTATTGAGGATTCCCTCCACAAATTAAAAAAAATAATTTCGCGTATTTCTCCAAATTTTCAGAAAAAGCACGGATTTACTGTGTCTGAGTTTGAGTTTGGCGTGTTTTTTTTTCCACGAGACATTCACCAAGTGAAAACATCATGCTACCAAAGCGTTTTTTTATTTGTGGTGGAAATGTGATGGACAACCACACCACGTTTTTAAATCACTGGTGGATTTCATTTAGGAAAATCTGATGCCATCAAGTCCCACCAAAGATTTTATGTGATAACTTTGGTTGATTTATTGTTGATAGAGCACATAATCTGAAAACATCCTATTTTCAATAATTGACACAATAATAATAAACAAAGATAATAATTTATTTTGAAAGGCGAAGTTGTTGGGTTGGAAAGTTCTTCAAAAAGTTCGTTTTTGTTATTGATTTTCATATATTATGGTATTATTTGGTGTCGTAAAATTTTCGACTGTGTCGAGATTCGTGATGTTCAGAATTTGATACCCAAACAGTATCAAATAGCTATTCTCGAAATTATTTTCGTGCTCAATTCAGTCAGGATTTTTGGAATAGTTTTATTTTTCATTGGAGTTGATTTTTGAAATTGGATGGAAAAATGGTGAGAGTTGTGTATTTGAGAAAAACCTGGAGAAATTCCGGTTGATTGGTGTTGGAGGATATGCAGGCTCATCAGAATCCACTCTGTATCAGAAAAAAGTCAGAGGTTATATGTCAGCAGTTTAACTTGATCCACCGAAGCGTTTTTTTTATGCTGAGTGAGGTGTATATGTGGTGCTTCCACCAAAAGTCACATGAAAGGATCAGCTGAGGGCAACAGTGAATTTTTGGTGAAAATCAACATGAAATTTTGGTGGAAAAAAACCAGCCCTTTGTTTTGATTTTGGTTTTTTAGATTTTGTGAATTGTGGTCATAGAAATCACTTCTCAGAATACGGGGAACAGTTCTAGGTTTTCTCAGGACGATGAAATTTCACGTCTGGCAGCAGATGCGTCTATTAATACATGTTATATCAAATCGATAGGAATTGAAACAATACTATGCTATGAACCATATAACAGTGATTTCTATTGATTTTTCTATATTTATTGATATGAAAAACAAAATGGGAGAAGGAAATTATAGCCATACAAAAGTGATTAAAATATTATACATATTCACTTTTCTATGGTTATAGCACTCAAAAGTAAACAAAATAGCGGATGCGCATTGGGTGATTCGGCCACGAGAACTTGGAAATCACATTTGAAATACCGTGTACACAATGTTACCGTATTATCATAGCATGAATGACACGAGAACCTTCTGATCTTCAAGAGAAAAATCGGACCCACCCCATGATTTTCACTGGGGCATCTTTGATTATTGCCGATAAAGCTTATTTAGATGGTGGGCTTCTACGAGTTCAATTTTCAATTCTGAGGGATCCATCGGTAAGAATGAATACAAAATAAACAGTCAAAAACTTCATTAACACTTAGAGTCCCCGAATAAATAATTGGTACTTACAGTGGCGGACATTACTATGGAAAGGACCTGGAATTTGATAAAAGTCTGATCCTGCATCAGTTATCAAAGAAGTGATGATGCTGATAAAAACTCCAATCCTTTTGTCAGTGAAAAAATGATGAGTGTTCTTTTTTCACGTTCAAAAAATGGGCTACTTTTTCAATTTTTTCTGTTTAATTTTTAATAAAATGGCTAGCATCATCTAGAAGAGAAGAGGTGCGAAAGTTATGTACTTGCTGAAAATGTCATAATAATTGAACAAAGGAGTCTAGCTATGAAATTTTTAACTTGGCAAAAATGACCCATTTCGCATGATTTCTTCGAATCAAAAGCAATGAATGATTGTTGGTCATAACTTGATCCTAACACTTGTTTAAAGAGAATTTTACAATTTATCAATATGCATTGATTTATAACTTCCACATAGTATTTTTTTGAACTCCAGTTTTGCAGTCAACATGAAACATGCAACATTTAAGGTGCTATAGTGAAATAAGTGATAATGTGAAACCTTTCATGTTGTGAGGATATAAGTGATGTGACTGAAATGAATATGACCTACGAGGAGCAGTGCAACATGCCTTCGAAAATAAGTAGTCACATCTTGAGATTCATAGAAGGATTGGATGATTCTAGCAAAACTCCAGGTTAGTGACCTTAATCGTCAAGTTCTGTTGGACAAAATCGTTTCTATTGTGAAATGACGGATTGTTAATCTTATAAAAACTTTCAAGGTCATTGTGGCAACTGGTTTAGGTTACAATATTTATCATTATCATATTGGAATGATCATTGTTGTTGCCGCTTGATAATCGAACATAAAATACAATTAAACAAAATAAAAATTGCTGTTCCGTATTTTAAATAAGAAGACTATTGCTTCTGGAGGAAAAAGGAAGGTCTACATTTTGTAGATCAAAAGAATTGACTATATAAAGTAAAGAAGTGACTTGTTCTCAGTACAGCACTTTGAATAGCCTTCATAAAATATGTCTGAACCAAAATTGAAAAACCACGTTTTTTCAAAAATCCACAAAAAGTAAAAAAAGAAAACTTCATTCCTTTGGACTACAATACAGTGTGTCCAGGATGAGAATGTCTATCATGGGAATCCTGGGAACCATAAGAGATACAGAGGTATTTGAGTAAGAGAAAAGTTGCGCATTTTCCAGCTCAACAATATGCCGTTTATAAAGTTTCATAATTCCGAGTATTTCTTGAGATATTCCTAAAAAACCGAAATTTGGCGATTTTATTCCATTTATTTCTGACGTTATTCAAAAAGATATAGAAAAACAAAAGACACTCTCATGGCCACTTTTCAATCTACAAAAAAGCGTTGAGAGATTTTTCGTACGACGTTTTGTTTCGGATAAATCATCATCAACTTAATTTTTTATATGGTTTGTAGAAAAAGTAAACCCTGTATTAAATAGCATATTTTATCACGGATGCAACGATCTATGGCCGATTATGATTCTGCAATATTTCAATTGGAAGAAATGGGTTTTCATTAAATCCCGAATGTTTAAGTGTAGTATAGTCGTGAAATCATGGCACTGAGTATTGTAGAGTAGGTTATTATCACTCATGTTTCGTAATATTGAATTAAAATCACGTTTATCGACGATTTACAAACTTTATTCACATACGTATATAGGTAGGTCAGGTCATAATATGTTAGTTGATTGAACAAACTAGTTAAGAACTAATAAAGAAATGCAACTACTTACTAGCAATCAGAACTAATTCAGATTTTACAGAATCTTCAACCAAATTACCATTATTCTCAAAACACAGATAACACCTTCTAACTGTCGAATTTTAAACACTTCTTGAGATATCAGGTGTGATAATCTGGAACGCTTCAAGAACTATTCTCCTCAGCTGATCCTCAATTCTTCAAAATACTAATTCAGCTTACAGAGAATGTCCACTTCTGTAATCTAATTTAGTTTTTCGGGATTCTAAGTAAGTAGTTCTTAACTGATTTGTTCATTTGATCAACATAAGACGTGACCTATTGGAATAAAGTTTTTGAATCGTCAATAAGGAGATTTTGATTAAATATTGCGAAACATGAGTAATAATAGCCTACTACACCATACTGAATCCATATAGGTACCATCATTTCAACGATCGCTTTACACCAAAACATCCTGAATTTGATGGAAACCGATTTTTTCCAATCATAATATTGCAGAATCATATTGTGTCATATGTAGATCGTTGCAGACTTGATAATCTGTGGCGGCCATCTACCGAACTATTTGGAACTTTCAAACTTTCCAAACGGCATATAGTTGGGCTTGAAAATGTGAAACTTTTTTCTAATATAACCATATTCGTAATCTCTTACGGTTTCCAAAATCCCCATGATAGACATTGTTCTTGGACACACTGTATAATTGATCACGTAAATGCGCATCTTGATATTAATTCAACCAATAATTGAGCCAATCTCTTATCTTTAACGGTAATGGAAATACCCATGCTGGGCGTTGAATTTGAAACATCATGTAGGTACACATTTCAAGACCACATTTTTTCCATTCTTTATTTCAAAAAATTAACCACAAGAGAAGACATAAGATGTTTAAAATGAGCTTTCACTTGATCTTTTTGACAAAGGTTTTTATGCCCGTTTTTGAGATGGATCCTTTTAGCTGCGTGTTATTAATTAATCTATGTAAACTTCACTTGATCATCAAATTTCACTCTTTATTTTTTTGATTTACAAACAAAACAAAGTGCTTGCTTATGTGAGATTTAATGGCTGGAGTTATAAAAGTCTTGATTCAAACAAGTAATTTTGTTTTTTTAGTCTTCGAGTAATTAAAATATGAACAGTAGAGTGTTCATACACTGAACATAAGGTACAAGACCGACGTTGAAATATCCAAGGCCTAAAAGGAAGAATTTGCTGTTGATACCCTATGATTTATTGTTTTTGTATAACTATCTAAAACCAAGCTCGTGATCATGAAAACAGCAGTTCAGCTTCATATTGAGTAATACATTCATACAAGGTGACTGTTTACATTTTTAATCAATACCCTAAAAACCTAAAAATTTTACTGGACCTTTCAAATGGGTAACTCCGAATATTTTTGGCTAGAACAAAAGATCTTCTTTCTCCAATTCCAAATACAGGGTGATTCATGAGGAAATGTCAATACTTCAGGTACTAATTTTAGGGCCCAAAAATAAATATACATAATTCTATAAATATGTGTTCGCAAGGCCTTCGTTTTCGAAATATACATAGGGTGATGAAGTTTCAATTGAATTTTCCTATTTTTTAAATAAAATTTATGATAGTTTAAATATTGGAGTGGTATGACGAATTTGAATCTAGGTATGGGTTTTTGTCTCACTTGTAAAAGACGCCGTCTGGCATATTTACAATGCTTCCTATGTAACAGCGACTACTCGTCTCTACCAGTTAGGAATTGTAGTTGACAAACTACATTCCAATGCCTCATCAAGCAGGACGATTGTCAATTATCTACTAATGGTCGTTACCACTCATATATGTAGGTATAATTACCACAAGAATCTCTCAAACTTTACATTAAGGATATCACTATGTTATGATTCGTGTTATGATTATTAGTACGTATTGTTTGGTAGACTAGGTACTAGGTACTATGATAACTCTTCGAAATATGATTGATTGAATGAATGGGATGAATTGATCAATTGACACTTTCTACACTGGGGTGAAGCCACATTCCATTATCCCACATTTTCCCTCATTTAGGATAAAATCATGGTCATGGTAGAAAGAAACAAGGTATACTTTGTTCATGGTTCTCCTGCGGTTACGTCATACTTTCCGTCTCTCTCTTACACATTAAAAAAAAATCACTTACGTCTGGACGAGGGTCTTTCGAATCAATTTGACAAATGTTACATGTGGAGCGATCAATCTACGACATACGGCCAAACGTCAAATACTGTGACGTGACCGCAGGAAAGCCATGAACAGACTGTATGCCAACGCGCATCTCACTGTGACGTCAAATTCAACAAAGATACAGTGTTGCCATATTGGCGATTTATCGCAATTGGACCACCTCTAGAAACCACAACCCAAGAAAAAATTTAAAAAAATATCGCTAAGCGGTTCTTTAATTACTTACTTTGATTTAAGGCTATTATTTGCTTTATCTATTTTGCCTAAAATCAAACATAATTTTGTATTTAACCTATATTTTGAAAACGTTTAATTCCGAGGTGTACAGTATTATTTGCAAGTTGGCAACGATGACTGGAGTGTCGGGGTGACAGATGACAGGTGTTACTGGAATGAGTCTACATAAGGTGTGTTTGTTATGCTCCATTAGTGCAGACTTTTTTACACTACAATACTCGGTGTGGCTCTGTTTGTGAAATGTTTGTTTGTTTTTTGAGATAGAATATCTTTTCTAGTTAAGTGAAGATATTCTATCCTAAAAACAGACAAACATTTCACAAACAAAGCCACACTGAGTGTTGTACTGTAGAAAATTGTGCACTAGTGGAGCATAACAGACACACCTAAAAAGTCCGTTGTAGATATTATTGATGTGAATTTTGAATATTCAAAGGAATAATTCGTCTTATCTGTTATTGCTTTGTTCGTAATTTTGTTACCTAGTGACCTGGTCAGTTAAATCCGTCTCCAAACCTCGTCTGGTTTATGATTGCTTGATATTATCAAACTTCAACGAAGATGGGAGAGTTGGGGAAATAGTAAATGCCATATACTAAGGAATGGGAACAAGAAATTAATTTTCAAGGTACGTTTTTTGATTATTTATATACAGGGTGTTTCAGAATAACATGCTAATAATAAAGGGGGTGATTCTTGGGCTCATTTAAAAAAAAAAATTTATATGAACGTATGTCCTAAACGCCTTTTTTCCCAAAAAATATGCAAACCAAAACCCGCATGGACGGCACTGGTCTAAATAGTTAAATTGTTGGTGCATCAAAGAATGAGTATTAATGCCTAAAATACATGACTCGAATTTCATAAAGATATCTACAGTAATGACAAAGTTATTGTGAAAAAAGTATCTATTTTTTAAAACTTTGACACCCTGTATCTCAAAAGTTAAGGCGTTTAGGACATACGTTCATATGAATTTTTTTTCTTAAAATGAGCCCAAGAATCACCCCCTTTATTATTAGCATGTTATTCTGAAACACTCTGTATAAGTATTTATAAATGAGATAATAACCACAGTAAATGAATCAACTTATCTGTTATGCTAGATAGCACTCGTGAAAACCTACGTTCCTTCGTCATCATGGTTACTCTAAACAGAAATTGGAGCGTTTGACGTCATTGCACAATTAAGCCAATTTTTCTCCGGGTGTCTGTTATACCTTGTTTCTTTCTACCAAGACTTCATTGTAAGTCTTCAAGAAAGCTCGAAATTTTTCGTTCTTGACATGGTTTAGAGCTGCATTTAGTGTTGAAACTTTCAACTTCTTTTGAGTTGTTTTGAGGTACCATGGGGTCTAGACTCCTTCGTGTTATTTTCCTGATCGCTTTTATTGTCTCGTGAATTTTCTTCTGAGATGTTCACATTTCCCTCTGCTTGGAGAGAATCATCTGTGAATTTTCTAGATATTCATGCCTAGATTTAATTTGTCGGTCAAGATATTTCGTATGTTTATTTTGAAAGTATCCGTCAACAAATTAATGTAAGTTAATTAAATTATTTTTATATCTTCTTCTCAGCTTATTGACATGTAGTGTTAGTAAACGTCGACGATCACTGGGTATATGGACATTATACGAAACATTTCGAATGGTCTCAATAATTCCACCAAGTGTCGCATAGCTATTTTTTCTCCATATTTTTGCATATACCGAAACTTCTGATTCAAATTCTCTTTGACGATGAGAGATTTATTGATGATGGTCTCTTCTACTTTATGATTCCTGATATTCGTACTGGTTTGTTTTCCGGCATTAGCAAATCCAGTACTATTCTTATATTTCGCCCTAATATGTTCATCCGACGATTTTTCATCTGGAGAGCTGACATTTGGTGAAGGCCTGAATGCTACTAGAGACTGACTTAAAAATCTCAAATCTCTCAACTTGACCATTGAATTGTGGTACAAATATGTCGAATGTCTTTCTTCAAACAAAAATTCTGGAAAATGTCACTAGTGAATTATGAACCATCATCAGATACAATGCGAATCTTGAAATAATTTCTTTTATCTTCAATACCTATAGTACATTTTGAAGTCATATTTTATTTGATGAAAATTTCTGACCACTTGGAATGAGCGTCTACTATTTTCAAGTAATAATTTCCGTTCACAGGACCTGCATAGTCTGTATGAAGTATCTCCTAAACATTCTTTGGAACCGATCAAGCTGATACTTACCTCTTTTCTTGGCACATAACAAATTTTGTTATGTCATCAATCATCATCAATGTTGGTCCAATAAACATAATTTCATAAATTCATCCATTTCTTACCAAACTCACAACTAATTTTGTTTAATTTCTAATTTGAACACAAAAATAATAAATAATTTCACACAAGAGGCATTCTGCTACCCGCGATGCGACGCATGATCGTCCAAATCGATGAGGGAATGGAATGGAAAATGCACTACATTTCCTAACTGGTAGAGACGAGCAATAGCTGTCACATAGGAGGCATTGTAAATATGCCGCCGTCTACATGAAGAAGGCATCAATAAAACTTTTCGAAATAGATTCGATCAAGCTTTCAACAGAGCTTTTAATCTCCCAAACCACAAATAATGATTGATCCACTGATCGACCGTAGCTAACGATACTAGCAATAAACTATAAATGGTAACCATGGTAACCGTTGAATTCGACAGTCGAAACTGATTAAACCATTGAACTCAATACTACCTGGAACGGACCCGCTTATTATTGAGAGTGAAGCAGGTAGAGATAGCGTTAGTTACAGATACCTATCTCTTTCTAACTTATTGAACTATACTCATGGAGTAGAGAGAGATAGCGAAAGTTACGGATACCTATCTCTTTCTGACTCATAACAGGAATGAAACACTTTTCGATTCGTTGTCAACAACGACCGGGTCCTTTCCAGGTACGTAGTATGGAGTTCAATGGATTAAACACTCGGACTAATAAACAGATGACAAATCTTTTGACAGAAAGTATCGGATCCCCCACCTGAATTTTTTGGCGGAAAAATGTTTGTCGCTTCTCGTCTAGTTCTCTGATAATACTTCACAACTCCCAATCAAAATATAGGTGAATTACTAAAATATGTTTGATTTTGGGCAAAATAGATAAAGGAAAAAAAGCCTCTCAAATTAAAGTAAGTAATACAAGTACCGCTATTCGATTTTTCTTGAAATTTTTACGTTACGTTACGTTACGTTAATTATAAAAAAGAAGCCCATTTGTGAAACATCGCAAATATGGCAACAATGTATTTTTGTAGCGAACTACGTCACAATGAGATGCGCGTTGGCATGCCTTGTTTCTTTCCACCATGGTTATGACGTCATGATCTGCAGACTAGAACTCAGAAACAAACTTCAAATCCACGCTGCACGCTCATGGTTCTTTTGACAATGAATACGTACTTCGATCAGAGTTTGTTTAAAGAACCGCTTTGAACTTAAAAAGATATTACACGGTTTTAGATTCCATTTTCGCCTTATCACGAATAATGTGCCTCTCTTTACTCCTCTAACTCATCAGCATGCAAATTGGAACGACGCGACGATGGTATAAGTGTATCGCCATCGGTGAACAGTATTTTGAAGAAGATTAAACCAAAATTATTTGTCTCTCACCCCAAATCTGAACTGATGGGAAATTCAATCTCCAGACTACCCAGACAAAAAAAAATGATTAGATGCAATTTTTTTTTTCAAAGAAAGGGATTAAGAACAATGATCAAAATTCACCATTGTTACGCGGAAGTTATTACATTTTTGACTACTGGTTGAAGAATTACTAGTGCAAAAAAAAACGCGATGTTGCAAAAAATCATTTGTTGTATGGTGTGGTTTGTAATTAATTTGTTGAAAAAAGGTTTGAAAATGTTTTTTTCTTTAATTATCTATGAAGTTGAGAAAAGTCGATAGTAAATTTGATAAACCGCAACAGCTATATATTTATGCTCTGGAGGTACTACTTCAATCTACCTACGGTTATTTTAGTACGAGCTTGATAAACATTCCAATTATTCCTACACGGTGTGTTTCATTTTGATTGGCGACAATTCGCTGTTTAACTAAAAATAGACCGATTTGAAAAAACTTTTCTTCAAGCTTAGTAGTACTCAAAAAGCTCTCTTTTTTCATAAAAAAAAGAAATAAGTCATTTTCATGGCTCACTATGATTGATAGAAGAGCCTCAAAAACGCGAAAAGTTATTAGGCATTTTTTATTAAAAACGGATAGCGTTTCTGAATTTGGCATACCCAAAAACCCCCTTAACGATATTTTTGAGATAAAATGTTATACGGGATGTTCAAAAAGTAGGATAAAATTTGCAAAAGAATCATTTTTTTTAACCACGCTGTTTAAATTCCAGCAAAGATTTTGCAACAACTTGTTGTTATTATAGTAGATCTTATCATAAAATGTCTTAAGCATGGATTATTGTTTGATTAAAACTGTGGTCCTCAAAGAAGGAAAAAGAAGAATAAAAAAGAGGCAGACAACTCACTGGACACTTTGAACAAGAACGGAAACCGAAATTTTACAATTACATATCGAAGATGGTAGATTAGATTTTAAAAATATAAGTAGGTGAATTTTCTCGCCACATGTCGTTTTCAGTCTTGAAGATCTTAGAATATTGGATTTGCGTCAAGAATGTTCACTGGTCCTCAAACGGGTCAACAAATTATTTTCTAGATTATGAAAGTGAATCACATTTTTTTTTTTTTGAGAAAAGCATATTGTAATAATTACGGCTAAGTAAATATCAAGATTATTTAAAATTTTTGACAAAAACAATCAGAAAAACACTATTCGTAAAAAACAATCCGTACCCAACACTTCAGGGACACGATAAAAGAAATGAGGGCCGTCGATCATCATGTGCATGATGTTGAATTTTTTCTTCACTCTGTGGTTTTCTGCTGTATCTTGGTTTTCTGCTGTATCTTGGTTTTCCAGAAATGTTCTTTTCGATTTCAGTAAACCATATTTTCGGCTTCGATACACAACAATCTCAAAAATCTGTTTTTTTTTCAAGAGCAGGGAGTCACAAACTCCATTCATTCTAATATCTCCGTCAACAGTTCAAGTCGGAGAGCCAAGAACAGTAGCTTATTATTATCGATAAATCTTCTGAAAATACGACAATGCATGGCTTGTTTTTCTAAATCACTCTTACAAGCCATAAAGACAGACCAAGCTTTCCAAATTATGCAGCTCTGTGACACATGAACCGTAAGAAAATTGGGTCAATAGTATGTCAGCTCAGCTATAGAACATTTAATACAACGTTGGAGAGAACAGGAAAAACTCCAAACTCCAATGTTGGTTTGAAAAAAAAATCATTATTTGGAATGGAAATAATGAGAAACAGTTGGTTATGCGTCTGATAATGTCACGCTATTTTTATTTGTATCTGGCACGCACGTTTTATTTTATGAGTTCAATCACCATCAAAGCGAGGTTTCGAAAATACGCTGGGATAGTAGAGATTCGGTCTATCAATCGAATTTAATCATGATAGATTTTACAAACCTCATATGTCATACCAATATTGATTGTAATTCCTATTTGAACTTGTACATAGACTGAGTCGTAAGCCTCGAAAGTTGTATGGACAGTTATGTTGATTTAGTTAGATGATTACCTACCATGCAAGAGAAAAAATACTGTTGGATCAAACAAGTCCACTTTAATAATGAACAACCAGTGTCTTAAAAAATAGCTATTGTAACAAAAAGTTGAGCTGAGAAGATAACTTGTTCATGTAGTGATATCATATCGTGATCACTTTGTCAAAACATAATACATGAAGTGACTGATGAGAAAATACTAATTCATTATGAGCTAGAGATCCGGAGAAGTATGGATGTTTCTTTCGTGAATATCGATTTATTGATATTTATATCTGTGGTTTATATCTGTGGTTTAAGTACGTTTTGCAGAAGATATATAGCTCCAGAACTGTACTGTAGAATTCCATAGCGACACGTCACTTTCCCATCATTCTACACAGAAAGCGACGTGTTGCTGTGAAATTCCACAGTACACGGAATACGGGTCCAGGCTCATATCAATAAACAATAATAATCTGAGGATCCAGGAATTTTTCCATCTCCCGATTTTATGATATTATGTATGCTAGGTATATCCTGTCATGATTCGAGGCCACAGAAAGTAACGTCATAACCTTGAACCTTGCAGTCGACCAAGAGCCCACAGGTATGGTAGCAACCCACACGTGCGACTTTGGTTCTCAGACTAGAAATACCAAATCACGTCATAAGGATTAACCAACCACGGAAGTGCGACCGTGGTTCTCGGCATTATGTTTTTGAGCTAGAATAATCACGCCATCGAGCGAGAAGTATTTTTAAGTTCATAAACAGGCGGGCGAATCAAATCTTTCACTTAGGCCCCAGTAAAAGATTTGATTCGCTTCCACGTAGACGCGCTGATGTGCCTGAAGCTCGTTGAATCTCGAGAACATGGCGGTACGTAGAATGTCTCATGACAGCTTATTAGCTTGTCATGATGACATCTGAACGTCACCTTTTATCTTTTACTCCGTTTTGAATATTTCATGTTGTCTTTTGTATTTTGATTCTCCTCTAAGTGGAAAATCGCCCTTGGTAATTATTTCATGTAATACGGTTTTCTGCTAATTTCCGATTTTTTCCAAACTTTTTAATACATATTGGGAATAATCATATTTTGATTTGAAGTTGACTAGTCCCAATTTATAATTGATTGGTTCCAATTTGAATATGATTATCCCCATTTTGAGCTTGTTAATTCCCAACTTGAAGTTGGGTTGATTGCAAATTTACTGGCGGAGAGAAGTTTTTTTTTGGTAAGGTCAGGTTAGTTTGGGTTAGTTTTGGTTAGTTTGAGTTAGGTTGGGTTAGAATTGGTTTGTTTGAGCTAGTTTTTCCTGGCATAGATGGGTGAGTGGCATCCATTATTTCTAATAAAAATCAAATATCCTAATTTTTCCCTCCTTTAGTATTATTGTAATTTGCAATCCCTGGAGACAAATTGGCTATGAAAGAAGATTTGAAAATCATCGAAAGATAGCAGAAAACTGTTCAAGCAATTGTTACCACGCCCTGGTAATCGTCATCAAAAAACATGTAAGGAGGCAGATCACAACTCGGAATACTAGAGTCTTTCCGTCGCCCCCGGAGAAGTGGCGCAGAAATGCATCCTCAACAAAATAAAGGAAGTGAAAGCAAAAAACATTCTGCCAGATGAACAGATGGGATTTCGCGGAGAGCACTCCACAACACATCAAACAGTGATGCCAAGTGACACCATCCTGAAAAAGGCGAACAAAGGGGAAAGAACAGAAGAAGTTTTCCTGGAGGAGGTCCGTTACAACCGTCCTACCCCACATGGAGCCATGCACCACTTCCCCAGGCCAATGAAACTGAGTGGCATTTTCTCATTGTCACCATCACACAGGGTCAGCGCCCTGCAGCGCAGAACACATCAACTGGGTAAGCCCGCACTGACCCCACCCCCAGATGATTCCGGGCATTCGAGAGAAAACTGAAACGACATTTATTCATAGTTTTTGTCTTTATTCAACACATAAAGACAATTTCAAAGTCAAAGTCAAAGTCAGTGCTTTTATGTTCAGAAAACTGTATAATATAGTGCAGAAATCTTTAATAATACATTATCCAGTACTGATAGCTCAATGGAAAATTTGCAAACATTTTCAAATGCCTTGAAATTTTATATACGTATTAAAGACAATATTAGGAAGTCATCGGAGACTTTTTTTTCAAAATACCCAAAAATATACCAAATAAAAAAACAAATCTCACTGTATGATCGAAAACGGGGAGGGGCCATATCACCCTCCCAAGAAAGAGAGCTATTACAGTGAATACGCTAGACGGAGAAAGATAATATTTTCTGTGACGTAGTGGATGTTGATTGGCGCTCTTTAATCGAAAATTACCACATTAATAGAGATCGTAGATTGATTTTTCGAACATCAATGGCATTTTTCATATTTCCAAAAAATTTGCAAATTATTCATTCGCATTCACTGCATTCCATGACGCATTGATCCGTTAAATTTTATAAGTCAGTTTGTCTTCATCACGATAGAAATCAATCTCCAATGATACGGTTTGTAACTATGCATAAAAAACAAGTTTTGAAACATTTCTAGACATGGGACGAAATAGAAGTCGTTAGTCTTTTGTGTCGTCCTATATCTAATAACCTTCCACAACCAGGCAAATATTGATAATAAAAATCCATTATACAATAAAAACGAGTCAAGTTGATCAAACATATATATTCGCGAAGAAACAAAATCAAATAAATATTGTGACCATAATAATGTAGAATGTACCAGATACTCAAATTTATGATTTTCCATCTGCTCAGGTTCTTCCACAGCAGTCTCTGCAGCTGACTTCTCCTCAATATTCTTGATCAAACTATAAAACTTGCCTGCGTTTTTCGAAAGCAACATCCTTCTCTCTTCATCACCTATAATGTTGATAGCAATATGGCCGATATTTCAATGTCACCTTACGGCCAGTGACACACGAGGATACTGAATTTGAGATACAGTATGCGAAAGTTTTTCAGAATCAAAATAACGGCAACTGTATCTCATACTCCCATTTGAACTCATTGGTGTCGCCGGCGCCAGCGGCTGAAGGTGCAAGACGCAGATTTTCTGTATCCAGATACTGTATCTGACTCTCAGCCGCGTTTAAACAGTACCACATAAGTATATGCATAATCTGAATCCTAGATTCGCGTATCTCAGATTCAGTTTCCACGTGTGTCGTGTGTCATTGGCCTAAGTGACAATTTAGCTAAGGTATAATAATTAAAGTTGATGTGAATTTTAAAATTGGCCACAAAAAATGTCGTTTTTCAATTGCGCCGCTTCTTTCATTTAGCTGAGGATCTGATGTGAGCGTCGCGATTGAAATACGGCACTTACGGAAGACAAATTCAAGATCCAAAATAACCTTTGAGTGTACCTTAATCTAGAATGGACATCGAGATATTGGCCCTTAGAAAAGCAAAAAAACTCTCTTCAGAAAATTAATTGAAGACAATATCTTCGCTTATTATCGATTTCAAGAATCGTCATAATAATGATCGTGATTTGTCTTTTTCAATATTGAACATTGAATTGAAATATATCAAACAAATACAAATTCGCGGTTTTCAATTTTCAACACAGTTTTTTTTTCATAACCAAAGCAATAAATTTTAAAAATCCAAAACTGTTCTATTTTTGATCATTAGCCGTAACACAAGACTAACTTTATTTCACCCATTTTCCAAGAACAATAATTGTCTAGATTTTGTTAAAAAAAAAATCAAAAATGAAATTTTCACTGTTTCCTAATACGTTTATGAAAACAGATTGTGATGTATTCAAATAAATCGAGGCTTTGGATAAATTAGGTACCTACAGTAAGTATCAGTTGAATCTCATATAGGCATTGCATTGGGTCAAAGGCATCGGCGAACAGCTAACAGTAGATCGTCTTCTGGAAAATGCTTGGCACAAACTTGATGTGACTGTTGTATCTTTCGTGAAAGCTTGGCACGTCAAACATTTTTTTGAATTATTTTTTCAAGCATTGTGGTTTTGTTTGGATCGTGGTTGGCAAAGTCGAGTGACCTTGCCAATCAACATCAAGAAATCGCAAAATATCTCAGAGACGCCGACGTAAAGTATGAATTTCTAACAATTGAAAATGTAAAATTTTGCCATCATTCCAGAGACCACTCTTACAAAATTGACAAATGTCGCTTATTTATCAGCAAACAGCGTCACCTAGTATATCATTTTTAAAATAACAATCCCACGAATGCAGCGCCAACTGGCGACGTGCCGCATAAAGACTTACTACCAGTGGTTGCCATTTAGCTTATTTTTCTATTATTTGGGATATTTAATGCTTTGTAATGTGTTCTGTGAGTTTATCTAATTTTTGAAGTTAATTGAAATTGAGTTTTACAAAAAGAGTTTGTTGTAAGAAAAGTGATTTAACATATTTTGACAAAAAAGCTCACCTTGACATATTAAGTGGATCCTTGCACCTACCCACTTAACTGCTAAGAATCAGAAGTATTTTATTTCAAACAAATGACCTTTTCAATCCCCATTATTCATGATTCTATGCAGCCTTTTTTTATAAAAGCTTTTGTCTGTAAAAATTGCTTCCACGAAGGTTATTTTTTATATTTGAGTCAATTATGAACCTCCCAATAAGAAGGCTGATAAATTCATATTGGTATGGCGAACGTTGGCTAGTTACTATGTAGTTATTCAGTTCACCTTCTCAGGCATCAATTATCATATAAAATAAAATATTATTCATTTTATATTTTTCCCCGTGATTCGTCTTGGAAATTTAATAATTTCACTTATCTTTTTGCTAATTTCGTGGCATCTTTCTGTTTATAGGTTGATACCAAAAATAGATTATTATTGATGGCAATGAATTTCTATCACAGAATTTACGTTCATGATAATATGTCTCACCTTATTTACCAAAAAGTGAACTAGGGCATACTACATGACCTTAATTGACGGTATCAGTGCATCAAATTGAACATTATGTCTGCAAGTAACATACCCCCAGTTTCTTAATAACAAGATATCGATCAGATTCGATTAGTCTATTCATTGGATAAACAACAAGGTTTTCAATTTCATGTCACCTCATCAGATCTATAAGTTATCAAACATTGAAAAATTGCTATACATGTTTTTGGTGAATATAACGGTAAATAACCTTTTTCCTGTCATTCTGTCATGAACCTGATAAACCAAGTCACGATACACTTCAAGCCAAACATCAGAGTGATTTCCAGAATGGTTTTGTTATTTTTCAGTTTTGTTACGAATTTTCTGGATTATTGAACGTCCAAGACGATTTCTCCAGAAAACGGTCGTATCGACAACTGGTTTGAACCAATTTAACCAACAGTAGTTTTTGGACAACAGCTTATCACCTGGATAGTGTTTCAGTTGTTTATACTTGAGTAGTTGATTGCTATGGAAAGGAAACTGTCATATGTTGAAAAACTGGGCAAAAGTAGAACAAGTAATGCCATAAATTCGGCGCACAAACATCAAGTTTGGATCCTCTAATGGTGGAATTCATCCAATTATTTGAGATCTTCAATTAACTATCGATTTTTTTGATAAATGAGTACCGATTTCTTCTGGAAGATCAATAACTTGAGAACGGCGTTCGAGTTTCCGCTCTAAACACTCTGAGCACGAAGAGCGGAAACTCGAACTCACCTGATGATATTGATGTCAATTCGAATCATAGAGCTGAGAAATGAAAAAGACCAAACTCTAAAGCATAGCAGTGGCGGCCATTTTCAATATCAAGACAAAAATGACATTATGAGAAAAGAGTATTTCTATTTTTTTCCATACAGGGATGTTGTTTGCGTCTGTTAGAATATCTACCCACAGACAAAGTCCAGATTCATTTTCAGAGTTGATACTACGTCCATACAAAAATTAAAACTAAAACAGAATCATAGGTCAGGACTGATAAAGCAACGTTGCCATAATGTTAAAATAAGTGCATTCAGTGAAAGTGAACATACAACTAAAACAGTGCTGATGTTGATTCTATCCAGGCTTTTCCCCAATCTGATATATTATAAATTTGAATCCCGTTTTTCTTGGTCACTTGAGAACGGCTGAAGCGATCTAGGTGTTTTTTTTCATGTTCTTTGAAATATGTGGAGTGATGTAAAGGAAAATTGGAAAATTTCCCTTTGGGATATGATCAAAATTTTTTTTTTAAACATTACATACATAGTGAGGTTATGTTTGCATAGTTTTGTAATTTGCCAAAAGATTTTGTTCAAATAATCATGTAGGCTCTAATTTGGGGTTTGGTCAAGAAATTAAACAAAATTGACCAACTGTGGTTATGTTTGCCTGATTTTGTTATTTTCCAAAAGATTTTGTTCAAATTAGATAATATATCGTAGGTTCTATTCGAGATTTGATGGAAACATTTTTTTTAGATGACATAGTGAGGTTATATTCGGAAAGTTTTGTTATTTTTCTAAGGATTTTGTTCAAATAAGATATTAAGGATTTGATTTGAGGTTTGATTTTAGAAATTTACCAAAAATCGTCCAAGTGAGGTTATGTTTGCATAATTTTGTAATTTTCCAAAAGATTTTGTTCAAATTAGATCAAAGAGGTTCTATTTGGGATTTGATCAATTTTTTTTTTCAAAAATGTGAGGTTATATTTGCTTGATTTTGTTATTTATCAAAGGATTTTGTCCAAATTAGATATGTAAGTTCTATTTGGGATATAAAGTGTTGTAACAATAGATACGTTTTCAGTTTAAACATTTCATTACGCTGGAAATGTTGTCAGATATTTAACATATCATCCTAACTGGAAAATCGCTGGGAGGATTCTTATTATTTTTCATATGTTTGTTATATCTGCGCCTTGAATAACAGAATAATTATTGAAACATCGGAAAAACTAAAAAAAAAAAGAAAATTGTAAAACAAATTAATTTAGCACAACATTAATTATTGATTATGAGGCAGTATGGAATTTGCCGTGTCATGCCTTTTACAGTTCTGATGAGTTTCTGACATTTGAGTTTTAGTGTCTATTATCCAATTTTTGACTTGTGTTAGACGCTTTTTTGTACATTAACATGAATAAATGAATTTGAATTTGTCATGAAAATAATCCCTGATAGGGGTAATCACAGATTGTTTACCAGGAATTTAAAGTCACTATTTTTGATCTCCTGCTCGCTAGGCAACAGTGATCGATTCATGTATTTTGATCGTGAGTTCAATCAATTTGCTTTTTTTACTTTTTAGGAGTGGGTAGCTGTACTACCTGACATGCCAAATGTCCTTTTGGTAGTTCTATTTTTCAGGTGCCTTCGTTTCATTTCTCATCTTTGCTTATTCGGAACCGAGATCACATTATCGGTAGTTGAACTTTTCTACGTCTACTCCAACGAACTCAAGAATAAGGTCATTCGACAAAAGCTATGGGAATTATCTGGTCCCCATTCAAAAGGTACACTACTGAAATCAAACGAAAATCAAACGATAATAGTATTGATATGATAGTATTATCTTTATTGTCAGCTAGATAAACTCGAAAACCCTAAAATAGATGACATAATGGAAATATCCAATAAAACCATAATCTCCCATTCATTCTCGATGCGTTGAGAAGCTTGAGATAATCATTTATACAACAAAGTGTACACCATCACAATGGCATGAAAATGATAACCATTTAATTATGTATATTATATTATGAAATGATATTATGGATAGGTAATTATAAAGAGAATGTCAACTTTACTGAATTCCCTGCAATCTATCCACCACACTCACATTTCAAATATTTTGTTTTTGTTTAAAATATCCAGAACAAAGCTCTCGCTCAGTCTTCGATTATAATAGGTATTGATGTTATACAGGGCAAAAACGCTTGAGGGGTGATGGGCCTCGCATTTTTATGATTGTTGAGATGGGGACATACATCCTTGAAGTACTTAGTTTGGGTTAGAAACAGGGTGTCAAACTTTTATTTTTTATTTCGATTTTTGTCAATTGTATTAGTAGTCGAAACAGCGATACGAAATTAAGCACAAGGAGTTTTATATGACAAGAAATCCAAATCCATTCACGGTATTGATATCACTGGTACCACTTACGGCACATTGAGCTTATCTGGATCATCAAAACTTAAGGCTTTGTTCTAGTCTCCAGAGGTACCTGTTTTCGAGATAGCCTTCATTAAAATTCCCAATGCAACGGAAATTGGAAAAAATTGAATGAAAGAAAAATCGGTATTCCCGTTAGAATTAAAAACAGGAGCAAATGATAGAATAGATCTTCAACATACGCAATTTTCAAAATATTATGAAATAATACAGGATGAGTTCGAGAAACGTGCGCAATTCGACACGGTGAATAGAGTATGGTAGGATAATCACTTTTTGTGCATGGAAATATGGTAATTAGCTCTGTTGGGGGATTCTGTAACTTTTGCTACAGTGACGAAACGAAGCGAATCTATAACGAGAACGGATCGTTACTCAATTCCATAACGTGTTCGCTTCGCTTCATTTAGCTATGCCATTGTTTTTCCAAAAAAAATGAAGAAAAATGAGATGAAATATTACCTAGATTATGTGACTTTTGACATGATCATGTTTTAAATGTTTATTTCTTGATACATTATTTATTTGTTTTTGAAGTAAAATGTTGCCTACACAAATTTTATCACACGCAGGAGTTGAACGACAATCCAAGTTGGTCTCGCACGTGAGGAGACAGTTTTTTTACGAGAAAGAAGTGATCCTTCCAGTTCAAATGATCGAATCATTTCTACCCAATGAAGACTTATTTACTTTTTAAATCAAGAACTTGGACCTCACATGAGCAGCTCAATAAGAAATACAAGTGTGGTGTATCAACAAAAGATAAATAGCAATTTTAACAATGGGATATCATTTTTTCTTTCGATTTTTTCTTAGTACCTATTCAAAATTATTGCTGCTGCTCCACTCCATAATTCATCATATTTCTTTCTAACACTAGCAGAAGCATTTTCTCAAAATCTCTACATAAGATCTTGCAAAGTCTGAGAATGCTGTCCACTTTGAACCTTGAGTCCTTTCTCTCCGATCCATTTTGATTTTTTTTAACTTCTCACATGAATAAATGTTTGGAAATAAAACAGCTTACTACGCTGGACTCAAATCAGTCGGCGATGATAACGACATTCAAAATTTTTCGTTATCGCTTTCGCTTTCGTAAAGGCTTCGTATGTTTTCGTGAGTTTCCTTGCAGTCACAGAATCCCATAACGTTGAATATCGTTCGTTTTCCATCGTTATCGTTTCGCTTCACGTTACAGAATTCCCCCACTGCTCTGCGTTTTCTAGCTCATACTCTATTTACTCTGTGCATATATCTGCTTCTACACTGCACGCTCCGCCAAGCGTTTACTCCAACTTAACTATAAACAAACTCAAGACGACATGACACATGACATGACACGACAATCATGGGTGAAAAGATCAAAGCCTTGATCCTCGACAATCGACAATAATACAGCTCATTTTTAATTTAAATTTACAGTGACAGATCAAATTTGGAGGTTGAAGATTGGCAAAAAAAATAAAATCCATAAAGTGCTCGCTAATTGGGATATAAAGATAAAAAATTTGATTTTAAACTTCATTTTCTCGATTAAAGAAGGGTTTTGATCATCAATTTCAAAATTAACATCACTGTCTATTATCGAACGTTTTTTTTCTATCAAATCAAATACATTTTGAACACAGCAAAATAAAACGAATCACAGTTCAATTTTTGACCAGCGTCACAGAAAAGTGATTAAAATATACTGATATAGAATGTCAACTCCTGTACAATTTATCGAACACCATTTGAGACTGTCAAACGGAGCTGCCACCATAGTCATGGAACTAAGGCCACGACAATTTGGCGGGTGATTCAAATAACCGGTTTGATGTGTAGTGCTTATCATAAAGTTCGGCCATAGCAAAGTTTTATAGCAAAGTTTGAGGCCATGTAACTCGAAACTCCTTCTTTCGATTTTGATGTTTTTTTTAGGTTTTGAAGCTCATTTCATGAGCTTTAGGTAAAATCATCAACATCGAACTAAGGATTTTTGAATTACATGGAGTCAAATTGCTATAAAAGTTCGCTTTGGGCAAACTTTATGATGAGCAGTTTATTATACCCAATGATAATGTTATTTTCTTTCGCAGGGTACTTATTAATAACTTGGTAAACTTGGTAACTATCAATTTTTTCGAGTATTTAATATTAACAATCAGCAATATAACAATGAATAAATAAGACAAAATAAATTGATTATTTATTTTTAATTGAGTATATTCATCATTTCACACAGAGGTCATCAAGACAGACTGGACAAGGAATCTGTTATGTATTAATACAAAATATAAGCTTTACAGTGCGTTTTTTTGTAAGACGCATCATAGGGATTCCCATGTTAAATTTTCAATCCAATCTTAGCAGTACTTCTATCCGTACTACACAGCTAAAATTTATTGTAGATGAACTTTGGTGCTCCAAGATTAGGTAAGTTCATCGATTACGACAGAATAACTTCGGAAAAGACTCAAAAATTGATTTAATTTATAAGAAAGTTATACTTTCAACATGCCTTGTATATGCGTTAGCGACATCATCTCTATATGGCAAATTTAACTTTTGGCTTAGATTAGGTTAGTTTGAGTTAGTTTGGCGAAAAAATTGATGTTGTCATCATTTTTTTTAATGGAAAATTCAAATTTTGGGTTAGATTTGGTTAGATTGGGTTAGTTAGGCAAAAAATTTGATGTCGCCTTAGCGACATCATCTCTCTTTATTTCAAATTTAACTTTTGTGTTAGATCTGTTTAGTTTGGGTTAGTTTGGGTTAGTTGGTTGGCAAAAAAATAAAAAGAAAATGAATTATAATAATAATTAACACAAAATATGAAATATAAACATACAATATACATCACCCAAATGAGAAACTCAATCAATACATTCAGTGTGAAATAAACCAATGGAATCCTTATACTGCTTTTTTTTAAAAGGCATATCTTTCTGATATCTGTTCAACAATTTGACTAAACACATTTCTCTCTTGAATTTTGTATATGTCATACCACAAAAAATGATCTATGCTCAGGTACCATCGTCGATTGGAGCACGTGAAGTCTTCGACACAACCCTTTGAGTCGAGACCAATATCCTTCCACCATGTTTGTGTGGACTTCAGTTCCAGGGTCCACACAATTTTGGGAATGATTCACCGTCTCATGTATGTACGGTGAAACGCCTTCCAAGGTCTTCAGAGCTTCATAGGACCTCAGGCAGTCTGTCCAAATTTCGGCTTCCGGTTTTACATGTTCTAATATTGGTCCTAGTATCACCTGAGGGCTTCGGCTTTGGATAAACACTATAACCCCTTTTTTGGTTACAGTATCCACCATATCAAGCACCTATTTTGCTAGTACCATCCGTACCCGATGGTATTTTCTCTTGGTTACCACACTTTCATTAATCTGAACAATATGTCCTTCACCTCCCAAATTGAAATTTTCTGGAATTGCAAGATCTTTCAGGAGGCTATGTCCCGCAGAAAACGGTATTGTCGAACCACTGTGGTTGAGCGTATCCTTATCAGCCTGGACACTACATCGACTGGAGTCAAACAACTCCAAAAAAATATAATTTGTAAAACTTTACGTACGGGTAATCTCATTTGCTCAAAGAAGGATCCTTTTGATATTGAGTATTGAGTTCCGCGATGCCTGCATGTAAAGTGGTGCCCTGAAGCCGCTCTTTCACTTCGCGTTAGATCACAGTATCTGCGGCAGTTACGACGTGGATATCTCAAGTTCTGACGTGGTAGGCCCAGGTTTTGCAACTCCTTTATCAATGCAGTGTAACGCTTGCATATGAACAAATATCAGTCTTCAGCCGTACGTGAATTCATTTGAATTGATTGATTCACACGGCAAATTGAAGCACAATGCGGTTTTAATGCGGGACTTGGATATAAACCTTACCTATGAGTATGACTCAAATGGAGCGTTGCCAAACATTCCGTATTTACCAGAAAGAAATTCTCGCAAAAAATCCTTATCATAATCGTTTGAGCTTGTGCATAGTATCACAACTGATGATAATAATCACAACGTTTGTCATCCATTGCAAAATTCCGTATCGCATAGACATAAATTTCGCATCCGTATAATTTGCTATTAACATTCGTATATACATGGAAAAATCCGTATCGTTGGCAACGTTGCCAAAGACTTACAAGTTGACAACCACAAATGTCACTTTTTGCAGGTGACTCACAAAGCATAGCTACAAGGCTGTAGCAACACAATCAATAGTGAAATATGTGATAATTGAAAAAATGAATAAAGTGATTTTTTTCCTTTTAGAATGAAAAATATTGTTTGTGTGAGTTAGAAAACAGTAAGGAGGCATTTCAATTATGTGTCTCCACCATACATACCAGATTATTACCCCACTCAGCAACCCTATTCACTCCCCACTCCCGTTAGCTTGTACCATGAATTTTTCTAATTTCCCAACACTTTTCACAACATTTCCTCACCTAGATCGTCTTATTAAAGCTCTACAAACGTCATAAAGTTGAGATTTTCAAAGAAAATTTGTTAGTTTTTGTTTGTCTAATGTGATATGGACCCCAGTAGGATATACAGGGTTTCCGGGAAAATGTGGGAGATCTCTCGGATTCTGATAGAATATTAAAAAATAAGATGACAAGTTCCCATAAATTTTTTTCCTAGCGTTAGGTTCACAATTTCATCAAGAGCACCACTTCGTCATGGCTTTTTTCGAGGTTTTGTTTAATAAAAATTGTTTTTTCTCGAAAATGGTTCATTTTATCGACAATGAACAATTGTACCTTTTCTTTAGCTTAATGTTCCAGGTATCCAAATTTATTTTTTTTAACTCCTTATCATACAGGGTGTTAAAAATTTGAGCGTTAAAATGTACAATCTAGTCCGTCCCTGGTAAACTAAACAAGCTAATTATGTTTTAAGGGAAGTATTTTGAGAGGTCCTTACTACTATTTATCATATTAAATTTTCATTGAATTATATTGAGTCGTTTAAAAGTTATTCAAGAAAAACCGATTTCCAGTGGGGTCCTTTAGGGGGCCGTATCTCCGTAGGGAGGGCCGCTAGGAAAAAGATTTATGGGAACTTGTCATCTTATTTTTTAATGTTCTATCTGAATCCAAGAGATCTCCCACATTTTCCCGGACACCCTGTAGAGTGGAAAAGATATTATCGAGTGATAAAAAAAATGTAGCAGGTATAATATGATATTATCTGTCAAGCAACGTCCAGAACAAGCAGATCGTGGCCAAATGTTGGGGTTAAGAATAAAAAAAAACTACTTACCAATTCATCAAAGTATCGAAATCTATGGCATAGTGCCAGATTTATTAGAGTTCTTTCAAGACTCAACACAACGATAAGACATGTTTTTAAATTTGATTCAAAATGCAACACCAACTCAAGATCGAAATCACAAATCGAAATGACGAAAACGAACAATGTCAAAATGACTATTTCAAAATTGTTTGCTGGCACCATCGCAACAGTGGTCACATGATAGCGATTTAACCTTCTATATCATATTCACTTTTCTATGACTAGCGTGATAAACATGTTTGCCAACCCTTAACCTACAATTTTGATCCGTCACTGTAACTTTAAATAAAAAATGAACTGTAGGTGTAACGAAGATTTGGAGAAGGCAATTCCATCTATTGGTGGTAATGGGACCGGTAAAACAAGTTTGGTAGAATAATTAATAGGTGCGTTTGTTATCCTCGCAGCTGTTGTTATGCTGTCAGTGCAAACAGGGTAGAGTGTTTGTTATATCAATGTGGGTTGCCCATTACTGCACTGGCTACCCCATGCCAAGAGGAGGTGTGACAAGTGTAGTGAAATGTAGAATAGGGTGAAGACACTCTTTTGTCTATTTGGTGATCAAAGCTTTCCTTAACCGAACCTAAAATAAAGATAAAAGAAAAATTCGAGTGAAAATCAGAGTTGATCTGATCAAATAAAATACTCTTTGGCCTTCGGTGGTGCAAATTCGGCTAATTATATACCGTTCAAATTCAATATCCTAAAAAGTTCAGCTTTGTGCAGTCATGTGTATTTGAAATTATTTCGGTTAAGCTATCTTCAGAATCGGAACTAAAAGATGACAAATCATCATCATCGTCAAAAAATTCAGACAATATAAACTCTAATACTCCAACTTTTCTATTCAAATAATCCACAACTTATGACAATAAAATAAAGTAGAATTGACAGATCAAGTTCAAGATGTCTGCGCCCTTGCCGTTCCACAAAAATTGGATGCGCAATGGTCGAACAACGACAAAAAATTGTATCTCGCTTTGGTGAAGTTTTCACTTCTGTTTTGTGGTCAAAAGCACACCAGGTAGTTTTTTATGTTTGTTGATTTCAAGTAGTTTTGGCTACAAATTTTGAAAATCTGAGGCTCTCTACACAGAAAAAGTACTTTTTTTGTACTTTGCTGGGATGCACCATTTTCGAGAAAAGTTCACGGTAAACCCGTGCTTGCGCTTAGAGTTTTCGTATACGCAATTTTGTCTGTTATATAATTTTCAAATGAATTTTTCACGAAAATGGTGCGGCCCAGCGAGGTACAGAAAGAGTTCCTTATAGGTGTAGAAAACTCCAGACAATCAGAATTGGTACGCAAAGCTACTCAAATTCCACAAATAAAAAAATTGGCTCAAATTTTCCTTCAATCCGCCTCTTTTTATCTCACTCGTGAAGGTTACATAATACGTCAAATGGAATGTATAAAGTTATGTAACTGTACCGAATTTCATCAAATTATCTTGAAAAGTTTCGAAAATATCTACAAAAAAAAACGTCATCAGTTCTTCACTTTCAATATCCTGTATTTCGAAAACGAAGGCATTGCGGACCCATATTCATATCAACTTTCATGTTTATTTTTGGGCTCTGAACACGTACCTGAAGTATTAACATTTCCCACAAATTAGTTACTTCTAGATACTTTCTGATAAAAGATGGTATAGACCTATGATACTACAACAAACAAGATAAACTCACGCGCATCTTTACCGGTGACCGCCCATTTAAAATGCATGATGTATTCGGTGCCCATTGCTAGGTTATGTTTTTATCACCTATTTGCCCATATATTTTCTATGCATGGTGACTCAAATGGTCACCATGCGCGAATCGGTTTCAATTTCGTCTTGTGTGTTTAAGTATCATGGTATAGTCCCTTTTTGAGGAATTCAGAATCCAATGGCGTGTACAAATTTTTTCTAAAAAAAATCGCTAATGTGGTCTGTCAAAATTTTGCTCCTGAGAACTGATAAAGAAGGGCTTGGATTTTGTATAAGAAAGTTAATTTTTGGCAAGAAGATACAGTTTTTCAAACAAATAAAAAATCTTGAACCAGATCGGTCGATTAATAAACTTTTTTTCAGGATGCATTGAAAACAAATGGGTCACACTGTATGTAATTATCACAGAAAAATCCATTTTCAAATAAAAAAATACGAGTGCGTAAAAAAGAAGTAATGGCTATTTGAATAAGTGGAAAGATGTGTGAGTGGCGCCTCCTTTAAGTAAGAGCTACAATAAGGCCAGCCATGACTTCTGCATGTTTAACCACCCCCATATATCATATCTGATCGAAATACACTATTATTCCAAAAGTTATTCGGAAAAATCAAAATTTAGCTTTGACGCCCTCTATCTCGAAAACAGAGCGTTTTCGCAATAGTATATTCTATGCCACGGGACCGGAATAGCACTTTTAATCCCGAAGGAAAAGTTCATGGGCCGACCGAAAAACATGTGAACTCATCTCGACGCTGTTGCCGTGGCAATAATTGACAATACGCTTTTTCATGGACATATTATTTTCGACGCTCATGGATGACGCCCCTAGCGAATAAACGCTTCCAGCAGCGCGTATTTTTTGTGTCCTTCGTCTAATTGATGAGATATTCTTAAACAGTTTTTCGAATGGGTCGGTTAAGTTGGCACCTCCCACTAAATGTATCTCACATCTGATCGCATTCTTGATCTGCACACCTTTTCCACAGTTTTGCCGAAGCAATCAGACATTTTGCACAACTACCCATGAGAAAATATAAAGAAAATCATTTGGGGTAACCAACCAAACGCTAGCACTCCATTTACCTTTTTGGATTCTCTTTCATGGCAATTCAATGGTACTTTAGTTTTGCACAGTTCTGCACAATCAGAACAAACTTTTGCACAGTGGCGTATGCCGATTAATACGTTCTCAAAACATCAATCTGACACATCCCACTCAACTTTTTGAATATTTTCCCATGTCAATCAATGGTACTCGTTTCCCACAGATTTGCACAACCAAAACAAACTTTTGCATAGAGGCGTACTCCAAGGGATATGTCTCTCAAAACATCAACCTGTCACCTCACACTAAACTTTTCGAACTTTCTTTAAAGACATGCGATAGTAGGTATCCTGTTTGCACAGCACCGAGCAGAACGGATCCCAAAACGTCAGCATAGCACCACCACATACCTCATCGAAATTCATCTTATGTCAATCGATAGTACTAGATTTGCACAACTTTTTCCATCTGATTGCCTGTGTAAGACTGTGCTCAAGGTGTGCAAATGAATTCAGTTCGGGTGCCAACTCAACTGACCACTTCCAAATAGGTTATGAAAAAACTACTAGGAATTCATAACTACTTGATATCCAAGAAGTTCTGGTTAACAAAAAACAACGAAATCTATCATCAATCAGTTCTTGATCTATAAAACAATTTTAACGAGCAAACCTTGGAAACCTCTGTGACGAACAGGATGAACGTTTTCGCCAAGACTAAAACCAGGTGAACGTTTTTACCAAGACTAAAGTGTTTGAGTTGAGTGATCAGAAATAAGAAATACTGGGATGCTTGCTTGGTAACTATTATTGCTGTTCTAATGTAAGAGACACAGATACAAAAAAATACAGGAAAAAAGCATTTTAAACGTTTGTTTTAAGGTTGTAGATGACGTGGATCTTGAAAAAGGGGCAGAGTTTCGGACTTCCATCGTTTTTTTTATTTGGTCAACACAACGTTCCGATCAATAGTATCTTTGGTCGTCATCAGGTGTAAACTGAGATCTTCTTTTCAGGCTACAGACCAAAATACTATGAGGGAATCTTATGGTCAATCAAGCTTGAGGGTAGTGGTTCCACCAAGCACCCGTTTACGGATGTCCGGGATCTCGACGTTGCTATTACTGAAAATTCGTTCGTTCTGTTGGATGAAGGCAACTTTTGAAGACTTCTGCGATCACTATCACCTGTGTAGAATTCGAGATTCCGATCACTTGATCTGATGTTGATTGGTCCAAACATGATCCGCAATGCCCGACCTTGTGATTTCTACTCTCCGAGTACTGGCCATGGTTTCCTTGAGTCTGACCGTCAGTGGCCGCTTTGTTTCACCAATATAGGATTCGCCACACTCGCATCAGACACTTCTCGATGTCTTGCTGGACCGGAAAGCCACCTTGAGACTGAACCGGTTATCCACTCTTCGTATTTTTTTGAAAACGCCTTGGAAGTATGGGGTCGTCAGGAATGCATTTTCTTTGGTTTTCTTTTGGTTTTTTTGTTTCGATTCGTGCTGGTTGAGAGTCTTCCTTATTAGATCAAGTAAATGAACATTCTACTGAGGGTCTCTTTTGAGATCTGATATCTCAATCTGAAGATCATTGAGAGAGCATTTTAGAGTTTTGAAATATGTTTTCCCCATTACTTCTTGTGCACAAGGACTTCGTGAAAACTCCAGACATCACATCATTTATTCAATAAATTTGTCGATAATGTCGATGTCGGTAGCGTAGCTATAAGATCTGATTAGTTGGAAGAAGTATTATTTGATACAAAAGATCTACTGAGAAAATTATTCGAGATTCTATTCAACCTTCCTTGTTGTAGCTATAGAGAAAAATTATATATATTTATACTTTATTGAAAATTGAAAATGTTAATCAAAGAATGTTGAAAATGATGAAAACAATAAATAACACTGATTCTAGATAACAAGTAGTGAGCATTATTATTACTCGTTCACTTTACTTTCGGCCAACTTTCTCATTCTTTCTCTCTTAACTCATATCAAGTCTTATAAAAGAGCTTTGAAATTCGAGTAAAAAGGGAGTGTGTTTTATAGTTGATTTATTTTTAACTGACCTACAAAGCCGCTTAGAGTCCTTCATTCGCATGAAAGTTTACGAATCAACTGTTTCCAGGACGGCATTGAACGTATTTTCGTAGAAAGGGAAAGTTTTCAGGTTTCCTGGCATATTATGATATGATTAGATTCAACGTCACCTATCAAGAGTTCGTCATGACACGATGGGCTTATTACTGAAATACTGAATTTATTCATGCTAGTGAAATACAGGATTGTTTACAGTCGTCAAAAAATATACATATGACATTATGCAATGACTAGAATAAAAATTATACTTTTCAGCTGTATGAATCAATGAACCCATTACATTATTATTGTTCTGATGATTTGAACATAGAGTTAAGCAATTTTATCTTGGTTAAATATGATGTCCATATGGCCTGAGTTATTATACTTATGGTAGAACATCTATTTGGAATCTTTTTTCAAAGGCAGACAAAAGAGGTTTGGTACATCCAGACATCAACCCAACGACCTTCGAAACTACTTAGACTAAGATAATATACGGAAATTCAGGATTTTTCGCAACCTCCATAACGGAATAAGGTGAAGTCGTCAACTTATTTTGAGACAAAAATGTTTTCGCTTTCAATATACAGGGTGTTTTTCTTGTTGATCGGGTTTTTCGATCGTATTTCAAATACCTAATAAATTTTCAAAAATCTTATTCAACTATCCGCATCAGCATACTCTAATGACATTTTTCAAGTCATTTGTATTATGTTTCAATTTACGCATAATAAATTCAACACTGTTCACAATGGATTGGTTCAGTAATGCAGAATTGCCTCAAGATTTATTTCATGTAGAGTAAAACCAATGTAGGTGCAGTTAAGGCAAGGCGTTTCCTAATAGACGTATGCCATGTCCAAGGTTATTTACAAGATCGAAACTCAGATTAGAGGAAACAAAAAGTTTTGAAAACATCAAATACTCATTTTTCAGGTGAAAAACTAGAAGTCCAGTGGATTATGATCCGATTCTGCTAGAAAAAATCCTTACGCATCTCAAAGAAGTCAGCATTGATTTTGAACCAATTCTTATTCCAAAACGGATGATGTATCTCTATTAGAATTTTGTAGAGAACCATTATTTTGTCACACAGGTTGATTAACACACTGTATATCGCTTAACATTGCTTAAACACCTGGAAAAAAACTTATTTATTCGCACAGAACCATTTCAAGCCAGTTTTGTTACACGACTAATCTGCATTATTTATGTGTTCGATGTCAAATAATTTGTGATTATTTTTTTTATAAAATACGAGGACGTGAGACAGACGAAGAGTATAAAAAACATTTTTTTCCTAATCATCCGTTTCTTATTAAAGTGCGATACAAAATGTTAAATGGGATGAATGGATTCAGGTGTAAGAAATTACCGACAATTAATTACCCACAATGATAGAACCGACACATCCATGAACAAGACGTGTTGTAGGACTTTTTGGACAATTTAGAGAGAAGAAACATCATGATCTTCCTTGTATAATTAATTCTTTATGATAAAAATGTATTTGAAATACTAACAAACATTTGAGTATTTTGAAGAAAGAGAGTGTGAGATGACCCTTTTTCTCTTCCAATTCAACTGATCCGAAATAGCCAATCTTCCTTATCTCATTATTATAACTCAGGGGTGCATGTTGGAGAAGAAAAGTTAATTACGACAAAGACTTTGAAACGGGATCTCATCTTTAGTATTCTTTCAAAGAATAAGACTTTTATCTAGATTATGTTCGTCCTTTTCACGTTCAGATGTAAGACTGGAGCTCAAGGGGATTCGACCGGTCTGAAATCTTACTCGATGCAAGCATTTTTTCTGGAATGTGCCATTTTTTTATTTCATCACCTTTTGGAACAATCCAAGCTTTATGAGGTAGGTAATATATCAAACTAGGCAACCCAATATCTATTTTTTTTTTCAAAACGCTAACAAAAACGGTATCTTAATGGTCAAAAAATACGAAAAATCCACATATTCCACCCTCTAGTGAGAGACGTATAATCCGTTAATCAAAAAACTGATTAGTGTATTGACTAAATTGAACCTTTCTAAGATCATTTCTGACAATCTCCGTTTGATATAATCAAACAGAAATCAGTAATACCTTCCACAAAATCTCATGTTATGCACAATAAATTCCCACCGTCTTCGAACAAAATCTATACCCATATCTTTTGAGGCGTGATGTCTACTTAGTTTGGTTGCCGGCGTGATGAAAACCCACTGTCTGTTTTCAGAAATGAAAACTTATTTTGGAAGTAGGTAGCAGTGCAGTTTGGAGCGGATGAATACCCTTAAATGAACATTTATGCCTGTTCCATTTTGTGATTAACTGTTTTATTGCAATGATTTTCAAAACATTCTCTGATTAAAACTAGGTCGTGATTAAATTTGAGTCGAATGCTGCAGATACTTAGTTGGAGCCAGAAAATTTTGTAGCAATTATCGTGAACCACTACCACAGATGCTGTAGGCGAATTCAGGTGATTATTTTTAAGATCTTGCATGTATCTTATGATACCAGCTTTTCATTCTCTAACTTTAATTGTTTTCGAGGTAAAGACTGTGGAGTTTCTCTTCTTGACTATCTTCGTCCTGAGAGACGCACATCCAGAGTTTTTTTGAATATCATGATGTAGCATTTTTCAGATACAGAAATTACAAGTTTAGATTTAGCTTATTTATAGTCACAATGTATGTACACTCACTATTTACACTTACTCATTCCACAACTTAATCATGTTCACAGACTTCCACGACTCAATGATTATGGCTGGTGATGGTCCCCAAGACTTACCAAACGTTACTATGCAGATCATGAAACCTTGTTTAATATTTGGCTATGTGTTTCCGATATGTCAGTCTCTTATACAGTGTTACTCCTAGCAATTTAACCTCATCAGGAGCAAGGTTTTTCCGTAGAAATAGAGATTCTTCCTGGGCTCTATTTTTTTACAAGTAAAATCAACTAATGTGTTTTTTTTTGCACATTTTCGTGAATACATGGGCAGACTCTGTTAAGAAGTACGAAATCCTCATATCTCAACGCGTTAATTGTCTGATATAAGATTCCACAGAAGAGGTGAGAGAAAATCCCCTTGTAGCGTACCCCTACATATTTTGGCATTAACCGTTGTATTGTTGAGGGTAGTTTTGATTTGTCTATGAGTCAACATCTGTTTGATCCATTCGCCATGCAAGGTCTTTATGTTTGGTCTGTTACACGACGTGTTATCGAATGCTTCTTCAATATACAAAAATACCCCGAGTACTACCTCTTGTATGTCCAAAGATTGTTGGGCTATTCCATGCATTGCGTCTGTGTATGACCATCCTGCTTGGTGGTAGGTCTAGTAGAGGTTTGGTATTCGATACATCTTTCCGTAATGTACTGTCTACTGCCTTATCAGTTTTTTTCTTGAAACGAGTCCTTAACATTAGTCGAGGTTTCTCATTTTTGTTTTTTTTGTGACCTTCTTCTTGTCAAGGTCTGCTGGGGAACCGTAGATTGGTTTTTCTGTTTATTCCCGCCTGTTTCTTGTTGAAAGGTTGGGTGATGGCTGTATTAGTCACATTCGACAGTTTTTTTCGCAGGCTAATTTTATTCGATACATGCATGATATTGTTTTACGGGGTCACTAACGCGTCTTTTTTACCGTTTCAGATCGATTGCTTCTCTTCTTTGATGGTAACGAGAGTTCGCTCGTTTCCGGTGTGGAGAATATTCATACCTGTAAGGCGAGACCACAATTCAATAGCATTTCAACCCGTTTGTTTATGGTGGTCTCTCCGAATTTTGTAGTGTGCATTGGTATCGCAACCTATTATCAGGAGAACTATTTCTGTATGTTCCACTGCGCTCCAAGCGTGGCGGATGATGGCTTTTCTGGTTGGACAAGTGCAAGGTATGCTGATATCAGTATAACGTGCTGTTGACTCTTTTTTATTGTAAGATTTGTTCTTATTGTCGTTTCGTCCTTATTACTCCTTATTGCAGCAGAATCCAGATTAGAATGCAACTTCTTGGCTTCGTCTCGTTGGGGTGTGCTCCAAGTTTATCCCTGAGCTCCACCTGTCCCCTTCATTGGCCCTTGTGGAAATAAGGTTACTGTTTAAATATGAGATATCCAGATCCACTGTAGCAATATACTCACGTGAGGCTGCTGTTGGTGCCCTGTCGTTTTGATATGTATCATCCTCACCCCCATGGATTACTGTGGTTTCCTGAGAGGTACCCGGTTCAGATCATCTTTTTCTTGTACTTAGGGGTTTGCTCGATGATCATCCCCTGTGGACGTTTTTGGGACTCCTTTCCAGCGATCTTTCAGATCTTGCACCCAGCACAGGTTGTAGTGGTTACACTTTTTTCCAAGACCCATCTGACGTACAAGACTTTGGTTTCTAGCTGTCTTGGATGTCTTCTTGCCTTAACGATTTGGAGTTTCCATGGAGTAACCTTCCCCACAGTTTGTGAAGCCAACCTTTGGCCGCTCTTTGGTTCATGTGATTGCTACTCAGATATGGCACTGGTGGGGTTGTCACAGGCAAATATCGCCATTTTACTATCCTCCGCAGCCGGTATTGGTGTTTTCATTCAATTTTTCACTCCAAAAAACGTTAGTTCATTGTTCAGATTTTAATATCGAAGCTTTTCAATAAACTAATAAGAAGAGATTTCGAGGATCTGTGTCTTATCTCTTCTGCTACTCAAGAAACCTGTCGGACTATAGAGACAGTGAATTAATTTATTGAGGTAATAGTTCAAAGAAATAAGATCTGAGAAACAGTTACCGAATTGAACAGAAATATCAATCCAAAAAATTAAGTCAATGTATTCGCTCAAAAAAAGTTGATCACCTCAAGTGCTTTTAATATCGTGATTGTGTGATCTTTATTTAATTATCAATCTGTATATATAAAAATCGATTGCTGTTCGTTAGTCTCGCTAAAACTCAAGAACGACTGGACCGATTTGGCTAATTTCGGTTTTGAAATATTTGTGTAAGTCCAGAGAAGGTTTAAGTGTTGAATAAATATGAAAATGCTCGGAATTGAATAAAAACAACAATTTTGATTTTCCTTTGATGTGTTATTTATTCTCAGTATAAATTCCCGAACATAACTATGCTATTTGACACTTGAAAACCAACTATATGTAGACTGATAAATCTTAAGTTTTGTAACAAATTAGAAACTACAATATGTAATAAATTTGTTATATTATGTTGAAATAAGATCCATATTTATGTTGTATTTGGGATTTTGAAATTATAAACATAAAAAAAACTACTCCAAAAATTTTGTCAGATATTCAACATCCTAACTGAAGACCGCTGCGCTGGGATGATTTGTATGAATTTTCATATGTAGGTTTTGTCTGCGACCTGAATAATTATTTAAACATCGAAAAAATAATGAAAAAAAATAATAAACAAATCCATTCAGCACAACATTTATCAATTACTACCTAAATTAACCGCTCTCCGAGCAGCCCAGAAAAAAACCAGTTCTGATTCAAATCCATCTCAAAATTCAAATTCAACTTGTAAGTAGAAAAGATAACTGACGTGCATCTTGTGCACAAAATGTAGATATCCTCCGGGATATCCTCATTAAAAAAAAAGATACTGAATCCTTAACCAAAGTGAAAAATCCTAATTCTATTCGAAACGAAACAAATCTTCCTACCTAGTACAGTAAATCCGTGCTTAGAATAGCGCCATCTGAGAATTTCGGGAAAAACGCAAAAATTTGTTTTCAAAATCTTTGCTTTGCTCCCAGTAGCTTAACTTTGAGTTTTCGGGAAAACCGAAGGTTAGTTTATCCCGCCATGTTGGAAGTGAGGGCGCTATTTCTTTTATCCGTTCCTATTCTAGACTAACGGTAAGATAGCATTAAACAGAAATTGTTGGAGTGTACATTCTCAATAACTTTTCCATGAAACTTTTTTTTCTAAAATCAGTATAATTGGAAATCTACAGGGTGATACGACTGTGGAAAGAAATCGTACTAGACGAAAGTTGTGCAGAATCAAAATCCCAGCAATCATTAAAATAAGTGAAAGAAAGTTGCTGGGATGTAATTCCGCACTACTTTCGTCTTCTACAGGGTGATCAGTTAAGGATAGCGAGCGGCCATATTTCGGAAACTATTTATCGTAGAGGCTTGTGGCAAAAAATTTTATGACTAAAATGGCCAAGAGAAATACCTGGAAAATATTTTCAAGTCTCTGAAATGGTCGCTAGGGGGCGTAACAACCAACACCAAGTAGAAAAATATGATTTTTATGGAATTTTGCCCGTTGAAAATATATCGATGAACTCATTTTCAGATTTACTGACTATCTACCTACACTCTTTGTCCAAAACGTTTCCTATTCCATCATAATAAAGTGGTGGGAGACGTTCCATTGTTTTTTCAAACAAACGGAGATTTCTACCGTTTCGCTTGACCGATCTTAACGAACTTGGGCTCTCATGAAAGAGAATAATCTGCGCTCTAAAATGCTTATTTGTTTTTTAATTTGTGACACTTCCGTCGCCGCTAGATGGCGTTCACTGAAATGGTAGCATATTTTTGAGTTTTTTCCAAGAGAATCAAATGTAATGGTATTTTCATTTTTATATATTTCAAATGGCAATACATTTTCCTTTAAAAAAATTCAAAAAAAACAAAAAATTCTTTTTTTGTTTTTGTTTTCAAATTTATCTCCCTTCGAAATATATAAAAATGAATACCTTAACATTTGATTATTTTTGAAAAAATCCAAAAATATGCTACCATTTCAGATTACGCCATCTAGCGGTGACGGCGAAACGTCAAGCGAAACGGGAGAAATCTCTGTTTGTTTAAAACAAGCAATTGAACTTCCCCTACCACTTTATTATGATCGATGGAAAGAAACCGAGAAAGAAACGTTTTTGACAAAAAGTGTAGGTGAATAGTCAGTGAATCTAAAAATGAGTTTATCGATATATTTTCATTGGGCAAAATTCCATAAAAATCCTATTTTTCTACATGATGTTGGTTGTTACGCCCCCTAGTGACCATTTCAGAAACTTGATAATATTTTCCAGGTTTTTCTCTTGGCCGTTTTAGTGATAAAATTTTTTGCCGCAAGCCTCTACGAAAAAAGTTTGGAATAAAAGTTCTTGGGAATATGATTCTGCATAACTTTGGTTATACGATATTTTATCGTAATAATTCTGATAGGAACGGAGAAAATTTACGTGTCACAAAGAGACGAACACTATCATCATAATAATATAGTGAAGATGTGATTTTAAACTAATAAACATAACCCAACTTTTAATGTCAAGCAAGATTCGAAAAAGCGACAAGTATTTACGCTAAGCAAAACATGCAGTCGCTGACGTGACGCTTTACAACAGCATCACGTTCAGGTGGGCTTCTTATCAAGCAGCTTAAGACCGTCTGAATGCAGCCATTGTTACTTCAGCGCCATGTAAACCAATCTGACCAATCAGAGACTGCGAGAATGAAGCCTTCTCTCTCCCTCATTGGATACACGCATAATGCTATCTTTTTTACGGACCAACATACCTTCCCATTCATAATTTATTAATTATGAGGCAGTATGGAACTTGCCGAGTCACCTGATTGATTATCGTGAGCAATTAGCAGGTACTTTGACGGCTGCATCCGACCATTTTTTTTTCTAAATTTTCTCACGAACAAAATGGTGCGAGTAACATGCTCATCACAAGACTATCAAAGCCAAAAAATATACGATAAAAAAGTTTGAAATAAAATATTATACGACACACGTCCTCCAAAGTTATATAGGCACTGAAAGTTTTCAGACATATTGCATGTTTGACCCATTAATTGGAAAATATTTTGGCGCAGTCCCTGAAATTTCCAGTAATAAGTATTTTCCTTGATTTGGTTATATGAAGGCCAAAGTAAATGCGGGGAATAGCTGCAGCATAATTATAATGTAATCAAATGAAATGAATTTGCGTTCACATCAACTTTTTCAGTATTGGTAACGATATTTGAGTTATAAAATGTTTATTGAAAACTGCGAGGACATGAGTGTAAATTTGGTAAGCAAGAGTACCGTACATAGAACCTGCCTCTTGCCCTTGTGAACATGTTGAACCCCAACAATCTAGTCCTTCACTGGTTCTAGTCTTTCAATGTTCTTGATATCAACATCTACAAAATCTAAATGATGTAGAATGCATGCATTTAAATGGTTGTAAGGGCTAACCGGTCAACTATCATGCATGCTCTATGTGCATGATCAGAACATTTAAAAAGTCATTTTATATATCACCGCAGCATTTGATTTATCTTTGACAAAATCGGAAGTGCATTTTTATTGTTCTACTCTACAAAATCTGATAAATTTACTAATATACTCAAAGTTTCACCAAACAATGAACACACAGCAATAATGATAATTAACATTACTTTGAGCGAGTGGATTTGTTTGTAATCGATTTTGTGGTGAAATGTTATCGTGCGATGAAAAGTTAACGAGCTTTAATCTAAAATAAAAATGTATTTAAAATTTAAAATATATTTTATCACCAGAAGAACCAACACAACTGTTCGGATTGGAATCCACACACATTATTATCTATCAAATAAATACATACCAAAGAATCATTTTACAATTTTTTGAGAAAAAATAAATAGTATCCATAATATTGGTTTCCTAGAAAAGTGTCAAAATTTTGAAAACTATTTTTATACTTATAAAATACGTTTTTGATGAAAGAGTAAGTGAATTAGAAATCGCATGCATTTGCCTGATACACATACTACTTTTAAAATCAAAAGCTATTCATTGCTTTTACTTAATTCTTAATGCTCCTCTTTTTCAATGTATTTTGAGGGGATTACGTTAATGGAAAACCTTTTCGAAAAAATTGTAACGTGCTGCGATTACGGAATTCTCCATACAAACGGATGTTGCATTAATCTGGAAACCGTGTTTTTTTTAAGCAATTAAGCTGAATGGGTTATTCCCTGACTTTTCACAAAATTATATTTGAACGACGAAGCTGCAGAGAGGGTGAAAGGGTCTTGATATGTGCTAAGCGATTTTTAAAGCTTTCCAGAAGTCAATGAACGATTTTAATTTGATGCAAAAAACGTTCCTCTCAATACTGACCTCGAACAGATGTTTTAAATATTGTGGCATGACAATTATGAAAATGTATACTCTTACTAAGGAATAGGAATTTATAGTGAACGGGTGATAATGGTAAGTGTGGGGGACAGAATCTCGTGCTTCCAACCCTCTCCACTTCAGTCGTCCTGTCTTCATTGTGAAGCGGAGAAGGTCATCTCAGCTCAGATCCCCCAACTTCACCCGAGGAATGGTTGCCGCTCCTAAGACCCTCCTCCTCAGGGAACCCCATCTGTCACAGACTCCCAGTAGATGGTAGGAGGTTTTCTCCGGCCTTCTACAGTAGGAACATAAGGGTGATTCGCCTATTCCTAATGAACGCAAGTATCGGTTGAATACACTGTATCCTGTCAAAATGCCTACAATGATGCCCAGTGCCTTCCTACTCTTGTTCAGCAACTGGGCCGACCTTGGTTTACTGCATTGTGTGATGATCACTCTGGCTTGCTTAGAAGTCGTGTTATTCCTCCTGTTCTTTACTGTGTTCTCCCAAGCCCACTCATTCAGGGCCAGTCGTTTACTCAGACCCAGGTATGGTTCTGGACCGAGCTGGGGCGATGAAGACCCTAGTCTAGCTAGCTCGTCCACGCATTCGTTTCCGAAAATGCCCACATGTCCCGGTACTTAAACCAGTTTGACCTTCTTGCTCTCGCCCAGGGCGTGCAAAGCATCACTGCATTCTTGAACCAGCGGGCAGCTGATCCTTGGCTTGCTTATGCCCTCAGTGCCGCTTGGCTGTAAGAATAGATAACCATGTTATCCTATGTCCCTTCTTGAACCTCTTTTTTAGTTGATACCTCCAAGAAAGCAAAAACCTCTGCTTGAAAGATCGCTGAAGCTTTCCGAGAGGGAAAGCCCCTCCGGCATTCCTGTCTTGTCTGTATACTCCGGCTCCTGTAGCCATACAGTTGGCTTTGGAGCCGTCGGTGAATCAGATCTGTGTGTTACCTGGTGATTCTGCCGGTGTAGCCTGCCACTCGTCCCTGGATGGAAGGTGTACCTCAAAACTTCTGTGAAGTCTGAGTCTTCCATCCGTGGCTGTTAGTCACAACCACATATCACTCAAAATATATAGGAAACTACCATACGATAGTTTGAAATGGAATTCGCCAGCGCCCTACAACGGGTAGTCCTCGTAGTTTTGACTTTTTTTTTCTCAAAAACGTAAAGAAATCTGTTTTTATTGCATACGGTGGAGCCACCTTTTGGATAAAATACGATTCATACCAAGTCCGAAATTATAATTCAAATATTTATCACATAGTATATCAAAAGTTATATTTTGAAAAAATGCATAACTATTTTTCAAAAACGTTCATTTTATAATGTCTAAAAACTATGTCCTGGACAAATACAACCTATGCATATTTGTCAATTTATAACCTTTGATAAGCCATGTGAATCAATATCTAAATTAAATTTCGAATGTTGAGTCTATAAAATGCAAACCACAAAGTTTATAGGACTTGTATACCCAGTTGTGCTCCAGTTTTGTTGTTCAAAAATTGGATTTTTAACATGCTGAACCAATTTTTCTAAAACAGTGGAAGAGCTTTTATTGGAAAGGAAAGGATGCGTTTTATTGAAAATATCCACACATCCAGGGGACGATACATTTCTCAAAGAACTCACGATAAGCTTACATTATAGTCCAATCCAAGGTTCAAACACAAATTTCAAGATATTCTAGGTACTGAAAATTAGATCTTTCGGCACAAAATTCAAATAACACGTGAAATGACAATGACGTCTAGGGTTAGGGACTGGTTATTTATGGCAACCGTTGTTAAGCAAAACCTCCGTCTCTGGCGCCATCCAACGGGTAGTCCTCTAAACAAATCCGACTTGATTAACTGGTTGCCTAAGACTTCATTTACATTGGCTCCCATTCAAGTTTCCTATATATTTCAAGTGATATGTGGTCTCAACGCCAGTAACGGTATCTCACGCCTCACAATAAAAGCTAATCAAGTGTGGCCAACCTTTGTTTCTTTATCCTTCCATACTTCTTGAGCGGACATCCTCACGTATGCTGCCATCGCTTCCCTCTTTATCCAGATTGCCGGCACTGGCAACCCAATATTCAGTGCAGCTTCTGGTCCTCATGGCACCGGTTATGCTCAGACAGGCCATCCTTTGAAGTCTGATTAGTCTGATTTCGTTGGTGGCTTTCTTGGTGGCCGGCGACCAGACCACGGCTCCGTATAAGATCCTCGGTCTGATCACGGCCCGATAAAGCCAGTGAACGACGTGTGGGTTTAAACCCCACCACCTATCCACCACTCAGCGCAGCAGACACATTGTGGCTTTGCCCTTTTTAACTGTTCTCTCAATATGAGGTTTCCACGTTAACTTACTTTCCAAGACCACCCCGAGTTACTTGACCTCATGTTTTAGTGCGTCTTATACAGAATGGGTGGCTTGAACTTCTTGAAATTCCTCGTGAGCCCCATCTCTTCACACCATACCTCCAGAATTTTACACGCTCACCTCATACGCTCGCAAACAATTTCCAGATGTTTACCTCTCACAAGGGTCCGGTCATCGACGGCGTAGGTCTGCGCATAAAAGCCCTCCAACACCAGTCTTGTCACGAGTATGTCCATTATCAGACACTAAAGCCTCGGTGAGAGGCAGTTGCCCTGGGGGCAACCTCCTTGCACGTCTGTCTCTACATGGCAGTCTTCTAGTGACGCTTTTACCTGGCGGTCTCAAAGAGCAGACCAAACCCAATTCTCCAGGGAGGTACGGGTCTCGCAGATGACTTCTGTTTTAGCCTTGTCGAATGCTCTTTCTACGTCAAAGGACACGGTCAAGGCGACTTCTTTGTCCTTTAAAGTCCTATCAGCTAGTTGCACTATGGCATGGAGAGCCGAATTCCTACTCTTACCCTTGCAGTAGGCATGCTGGTTCCTGTGAATTGGAGATCTCGAAAGAATCTCCTTCGTCAAATACCTATCGCTCATCTTTTCTAATGCTTTCTTTTGAAAAGATGTCGAAGTGATTGGCCTGTGGGATTTTGGTAGCCCGTAGTCTTCCTTACCAACCTTTGGGATGAATAATACCTTAGCGGTTTTTCATCGATCTGGGACGTGTCCCAATGCAATGCTGGCTCGGAAGATGGATTTGAGTTTTGGTGTGAGCAGAGGCTTGGCTCTCTGCATCATCATCAGGTCCTGCTGCCTTGTATGGACTGAACTCACTTAGTGCCCACTCAATGGATTCGTCGGTGACGATCTTATGCGACTTTTACCAGTCAATCATGAGGGGTGAGAGGAGCTAGTGAGGGGTTAGTTTGGAAGCTTCCTGAGGGTAGGGGGGGATTGACATGGATCCACTGATCACAATCACCCTATTCTATTTCTAAATAAGGTACCTCTGAGTGACATAAAATTGAACCAGCTGATCATAAAAGACTTTATGATCTTAACATGCCTCACCGTCAAATTTCATGAGGAGTTTGGATCAAAATATTTAACACTTGAAGCCGCAAAACTCATCTTATCAATCAATCATCCTATTGTCTCTTGCAAACTTCATTACTTAATGAGTCTATGGAATATTAGCTTGGGACTAACCCAAACTAACCCAACAAATTGGTACTTGCTAGCTTTGAAAATACCTGGTGATTTGTTCTCACTCTTTTTAGTTTTTTCATCTGGTGTCTGTCTCATGACAACTCACACCTGTTGACCAGGAGATTTGATCCGGTGTATTTGGCGACTGGCGACTACGAATTATCCTTACTCCAGAGCATTAGGTACACTGATCACAGGTGTAATCTATCCTCGATTTATTTTTATTTTTTTCTCCTTCAACGTCCATGTCTGATGCAAAAAAAAACTGTGCAAGGCATCATCCCGCTGTTCATTGTCAATTTTCCCATCTTTCAGAGTTACTCGAATAATTTGTTAATCCCTTAAATATTTTATGAGGAAATAGTTCATTTTCCCATGTTGTTTTCTTAGACAGAAAGAGATCTGGCCTAAAGTAACTCAACTTCCTTTGAGGTTTCTATAGCATTGTAACTGTCATTTCTCCAAACTGATTCAATCAATCGAATATGCTTCATTGTGTGAGAATACAATAATTATTGTATCAATCACAAAGTCAGGTTTAAGAGAAAAAGGTATATCACAATGAAATCGTAAAAACATGAAATTGACAAATAATATAAAAACAGAATTATAGATAATACACTAAAATAATGAATTGATGATACCAGTCGGTTGGGCATAATTACAGAGATCATGATAGTTTTACTTTTTAGTAAATGAATAACTTTGCGCCTGAAGATTTTAAGATGCTGGATATCACGAAATGCCTTTGGTAGATAGTTTATGATTATAAATTGTATATATCATCGAGTTCTTCGCCATTTTGATTTTTTGCAAGACAAAAATTATGACTGCTTCTGGTTCTGTTATCAAATAAGTTCTCTCTCGGGTCTTTTCCTTTTGAAAACCAAGCAGACTGTCTCCAACATGAGGAGACAAGTAAGGGGAAGAATGCCACTTGTCCAAAAAAGAGGTACGACATGGATGGTTTGCGATACATATGCCTCGGAGCATTTTGGAAAGGTAAATAGTGACTTTGACGAGTCCCCTACTATAAATACCTCAGAAAGCTATTCCATACCGCAGATGACTCTCAACAAAAACAAAAAAAAAATACTTTTCTAGAGCATGTCTCACCCAGCTCTGTGGAAACCACCCAGTCTGCGAATCACCCTTCGGCGAGTGGCATGTTCAAGGTCAGTGAGTGTTCGATAGAAAGACTCAAGTAACCAATAGAACCTCTTCGAGGCATCGAGCTATGTCGTCAATGCTGATAGTGTTGCGATGGAATTTGGAGCTCATCATGGTCATCCTGGAGTTCAGAAATGAAAGGGTAACATCATTTTTTGACTATTTTCATGTCCGCAGTGACGATGGCATTGATCAGATCTGTCACTTTTCTCCTTATCTTCAATGATGTAATATCGTTGATGTTAACAGAAAAGAAGACTTCACCAAGACCTGATCCCTGAGGTTCTCTATCGTTGATGTCAGCTGCATAACATAAGTTGCAAAAGTTATCATCTAGCCCTTTTTTTTGCACATTGACATTGCTAGCTGACAACTCTTGTCATTTATCCTATGCAGCTTACAATTTGTTTTCCAATATAAATCTTGTGACGAAACAATCCAAATATTTTCAGCTGTAATCTCATGGCCCAAAAATTTTTAACACTGAACTAGTCTCTTTTCTATGACCATTCAAGTAAAAGATGTATTATACATTCAGTTTCTATTGGTTAATGTGACTCGTCACTCATACCAGTGATTTTTTCCATTACTCAATTGTTTTTAACCAATGAAATGATCTGATGTCATTATTCCACTGTTTTAGAGCCAATCAGAACATTCGTCAAAATGTCAACCTTTAAATCCATCATTTTGAAACAGCTCATATGACCGTTCATGCTTGTTTTATAGTCATTGTCACATTGTGTTAACAACCTTACCTCACTTCAAGTATAGTCAAAAACTGCCTTCCTGATGAAATCAAATATTGCAAAGTTCGCTTGAATTATTCAATTATCATAGAAAAAGTATAGTATTCTACTCGCGGGAAATGACTATTACCCACTTAGATGATCACGCTTCATTACGCTACCCGCCCAATGCTCGTAGCGCAAACTTCATCCTCGTGAGTGATATCCACTATTTCCCGCTCGTTGAATGATATGCTATTACTGTTCACTTTTCGGGTTGCCAGATGACCGCGTGGTTGCAGTTCCAGAATCTCCAGCCCTATTTGCTGATTTAAAGATATCTCTGGCCAATTTTCTAATATTTGTGACAATAAGCCTTGGTGTGCTTCGTGCCGTATGCAGTTTTGCTGTTTCGAAAAAGATTGAGCCACGATTAGAGAAATTCCACGTGAACTTACCACAGGGATGTCACGGTCCGTTTTTGACTTTACGTTTTTGTTCGTTCAATTATTCTTTTTTTAATTCTGTATTATTGAGTTTGTGCGCAAAAATACTCACAGGTTTCACATCACTTACAATCTTGATAGGTTCAGTCAGCATAAAGAGTAACTACTACTTACTTTGTCATCATCTCTTGGTTCATCATAACAGTCAACCTCAACCACCTGTTGCTTCCATGTTTTGAAGATACATAGCAAGGGACAACATCACTCATACTTCCAGAACATGCCAATGTCTTCTAACAACCTGTTTGCCATAGTGGTCATGTCTCTTTATTGGAAAACATCCAGTCTTATGGAAATTTGTATTGTTTGTTAACGTTCAAAATAAACTGAAGTCGACCGACTTTTGAGGTTATAGATACCGTAGGCTTCTGCCACTTTTCAGGCGTATTGTCTAAATTGCGTGACAGGTTGCATTTTCAATCTAGATTGCAGTAAGATGTACTGCATGGATTTAATTATTGTAAATTGTCCATGTTTGGGCAGGTGATAGATTGGTGAGGGTGAAAGGAGAATTCCTTTTTGTCTAATTATTCCCAAATATATATTTCAAAAATACGACCGGTTTCGTTCCTAAGGGAACATCTTCAGGTATTATACTAAATGAGGGAAAGGAGGAAATTTTGAAATACAAATCTCCCGATAAAAAACTTACTCACATTCTTTATATAAACAAGAATTGTCAAACAAATAAACAAATTAAACATCCCTGACCACTTACATTTACACACAGCATCAAACAAACGAAGTGCAAAATAGTGATAATTAAATTATATAGGCCTACATAAGATTGCGCATTACTTATATACAGCAAATGCCAAACAACTTTCGATTCACGTCATAATTGCCACCAAGCGAGATTCAATGTGATTTGCAGGTGACCAAATATGGCCACCAGCAAACTTCATAACATCGAGCTTGGTGGCAACGATGACGTAGATCGAAAGTTGTTTGGCATTCACTATAAACACATAAACTGGCAAGTCAAAGTGTGGTTATGTGGCTACACATTGACGATTATTGATTCCCGATGACATCTGTGAACAACAAACCTAACATTAAACCACAGCTATCTTCACCACCTGTAGTTTAATGTTAGGTCAGCTTGTTTATTTCACTACCGATGAGCGGATGACAAAAAATTCGTTGTTCCTTGAGTCAATGAGTTTTATGATGAAGCCAAACTGGATAACACTAATAGTGGGAGAGCCAGTGACATTTTTTTCAGTGATGTTTTGTTCAAAGCCTATTTTTCGAGAGAATATTGTATGGAGCCTGATTGAGTGTTATCCGAGAGAGTTCGTCCTGATCGCGGTTCCTAGGAGGAGGCGGAAAGCTCCAATAATCTAAAAAATCATCTTTTTATTATTTACTTCAGGCTTAATTTTTCACCAGTCCACAAACCTCGAGGAAAATTGGCGAATCGATAGGCCAGTTCTTTAAGGGTGGCGGATCAGCCCAAGCATGTTGTGAGATCGATGAACTTTTTACGATTTAGTCAAGGCTGAATTTTTTACTTTTGTGGCACACAATCATCTAGAAAAATTGGCGGATCGATTTGCTGGTTCCTTGAGGATGGCGGATCAGCCCCAACATGTCGTGGGAACAATGGATATTTAATATTATTTGTATGACTTAGTTAAGGCTGAATTTTTATCAGTTTTTCTTTAGTAGCCTACAATCATCCAGAAAAATTGGCGGATCAATTGGTGAGTTCCTCAAGAGTGGCAGATAACCACTAACATGTCGTGGGAACATGTCAGCCTCCAGACAAAATTTTCTTTAAAAAAAGCCTTAACCATCACTGAAAATGTCACTCATCACTGAAAAATGTCACTGGCTCTTTAATTATAATCACACTCTTTTTTGAAAACACCACCAGAAGAGCGTATAAAACATTTGAACGCGTACTACGGCGCAGGCTGGAAAACGACACCCTTCGTTTTCTCCAAACCTTTAACAATACGCCAAAACGAATAAAGCATAAATAAGGCTCTCAAAGTATAATCATTTTGACACTGCCAAAAAGCAGCAGAAGCCTTGAAGTGCTGCGGTGTCAAAATTGGTGAGAGCGTTCTTGGATTTTCTCATACCTACTTTCGCATGATCAATAAAAGCAGATTGAGTAAATAGCGCTGTTTCATGATATTTTTTGATTCAATACCCTACTTGGAAATACCTCTTATTAGAAATAGCATAGGGGCTGATCTGATTGATGTTAATTATTTACGGAAACATAAACATATTTCCAAACGTTAACATCGATCCGCCTGCAGACATGACCTAATCTTTTGAGTGAAAATGATCGGACATTAGTCCACTTTCCACTCGACAGTCGCCTCATTCTGTTTGCATTTACGTTAACCTAGTTATATTCAAAATAGCTTGAATGAACAAACACTTTGTTGTTACTTGTAACGTACTATATTCCAAATCTAGCTATGTATATAAATGATGAGATCTCAAAATTGAGGTGCAAGACTTATCCAAAGTAGGAACATACATAGTGAAAATGTGTGGATAACCGAGTTCAGCTATCAGTGTGGATACCAGACTTGGTGTCTGGCAAAAAATTATTTTTAGAAGAAACGCTGGACACTTTGTTGGATGATTAGAAATGTTACGTGATAAAATGGATACTTGGATTGTTACTTTGTTCGTATATACGTAAAAACATTCCTTGGATATCTTATTTGACTAATGTTTTTCCTTGCAGATCGTTCGTTCTTAGTCGCCAATTACTCTAAGCCAGGACAATGCAACATTATCTACTGTTCGGATGGTTTCTGTCGTCTAGCTGGGTACTCCCGCGCAGAAGTGATGCAAAGATCAGCGTCCTGTTCTTTTCTTTGCGGACCTTTAACATCTCAACAGGCCGTCACTGGATTGAGGGATGCTCTACTGAAAGGAGTAGAAAAACATGCAGAAGTCCTATATTATCGGAAGGACGGTACGTATGTTTCTATGAGTTAACTAAATCGTTCATGTTGATAGGTATGTCTGCGTATTTTTTGAATTGCATTTTCATATTTGCAAATACTATACTCAGGTACTGTTGAATTATTCTGAATATATAAGACACCAAAAACAATCAGAACACAAAACTCCAAACCTATGTCTGCAAGTATCAAACAACCAAATTGTAATAGAACAATTTAAAATGGAATAATTAACAACATAAGTTTCGTGAAATTACATACAAAAGTGAATGTTATATCTTCGAGAAAAAATATTGGTTCAAGCTTAAGATGACTTTGTCGAGCAGCACATCTTTAGCAATAACTGCTAGGATTCAAATCACTCGACGCGACGGTAAAATATTCGCATATTATCTGAAGCAAACCTGAAATCGATCAAAAACGATCAATTTAAATCTTTTTGGAAATATGAAAATGAAGATTAAAAGTTAGTAGGTACTGATGCAGTGATGCCTAGTTTATTAAATTTCCGTCTCGCCTATATTATTATTGTGATGAGAAAAAGAGAGCAGAGGGGATGGTTATGAAGCCCTTTTCAAGTCATCCAAAAGTGCATGCAGATTGTCCTCTCCGAGAATACTCACTACAGATTCCGAGTTTTTGGCCATGAAAATTTCTATATCCATATTTTGAATCTTTGGACTATCGTGAAAAAAGTGATTTCACAAATTGTTCTAAAGTTGGCTATACATAACTCAGCAACAGTGTGGAAAAAAATAATAAAATAAATTAAAAAATAAATGATGACTCACTTTTTTTGAAATCCGATAAGTTGAGTTATGGTCAACTTTTGAAAAATCAAGGAAATTACTCTTTCGGGATAGTCCAAAGATTCAAAATATGGATTGAAACATTTTCAAGATCAAAAATTACCAATATCAATAGCGTATAATGATAATTCAAAAAGCTTAGAGCTAATTTCAAGCAATAAATTGGGTGGTACGCATAAAGAACAAGTAAATGATTTTACTTGAATTTCTTGAACAAGAGTTTGACACTTAAACGCAACTGACAGAGATAGTACTAGAGTAAAAGCATTAGCTTTCCTTTATTCATACCACCCATCACCTAGAAACCAAAGAAGGCTTATGCATTATCAAGACTCCATAGATAACGGGTAACTTTTTTAGAGGTATAGTGAAATAAAACCCAAGAGATTTATTTTAACGTACAAGGTTTTGGCTTTATTCTTCGTCGGATGCATATCCACTAATGGATGTTCGCGATCACATTTTCTATATCCGCTCTATTTCTTGCAGTATGCACTGGAGTCTGCATGTCGAGTAGTCCGGTCCACTGTCGTATATAAGGAAGGCAGGACATTTTCTTTCTGTCCATTTCTCTGCGGCCTTCAATTTTCCTCTATTATAAGGAAGTTGTAGGAAGCGATATTTTTCATTCCTCATTATATGCCCCAGATAAGCAGTTTTTTTTTGACAACGACAAACAGTTCACGTTTCCGGTCTTCTCAAGCGAGCACTTCTTCATTCGTCACCTTCATCTTCGCTGTCCAAGGTATTTTCAATAATCTGCGGTATATCCACATTTCAAATGCCTCCAGTTTGTTGATTGCGCTTTCTTTCAAGGTCCAGCTTTCTACCCCATACAAAAATACTGACCATACGTAGCATTCCACGAATCGCAGTCTCAATGCCAGGTCAAAATCTGAACAGGGTAGCCCGTTTCGCAGTCTTTGGAATACCCGCCTAGCTGGTTCTATGCGATGTTCTATTTCGTTATTGGATGCCCAGTCTTCAAAAAGCGGAGTGCCCAAATACTTGAACCTGTTCACCCTTATTATATGCATTGTATTGAATCAGTTCTGCGTCTTCAAATGCTGCTGAGCTCCTGGTTATCATGATGAATTTGCCCATAGATACGCTGTGTTCCCGTACTTCATTGACCAATCGTTGAAAGTCTTCTAAATTGTCTGCGGTGAAGACCGTGTCATCTGCGTATCGGATTTTGTTTATCCATACTCCATTGACTTTTATGCCGATATTGACGCCTTCAAGTGCTTCCCGGTAAATGGTTGCCGAGTACAGATTAAACAGTAGTGACGCAAAACGCGTCCCTATCTTACACCTCTGCGAATCGGTATGTTTTTGGACTGACCATTTTCCCACTGTACACTTTTTTGATGCCTCCTCTCCGGCAGGACCCCTACACCTCCTTTGCATTATTGTATATAAGATGATTTTATGCAATTTGTGCTTGAATCTAATTCGAGCATATGGAAGCCGCGGCTGGTAAGCATAAAGCGCAATATGCAAGGCCAATTTTCTATCACTTTTTCCAACAACATAGCCCAAAACGGAGCGATTGTTGGCTTCTAGGTGATCCAACGTCGTTTGTTCATCAGAATAGACTAGCGACTTTACTTATTTCCACACAAAGTAGTCCATGGGTAAAATATCACACAGCCGTGGAGGAAGATGCTGACAATAATAGTGGTAGAAAAGTATCCTTTCTTCGCGCTTTATCCGGAATCCGGGCCAATATGCCTCAAGTCACATTTCAGCACAAAAGGCATAACATTATCTTCACAATAAAGTCAAAACCATGGACGTTAACATAACTTTCATGTGTTTTATTTTATTTTGATATATACCTCCAAAAAAAACACCCATTATTTCTTTAACCAAAAGACAAAAATAATGTCTGACTTTATTTAATTTTTGCGATCACGTGTATGGCTCGTGTGTTGATTCACTGGATATTGAAAGTATATACTAGAATAATTCTTGTCTGCGTTTCATTTTTGGAATAAGAAAAAAAAAAACGAATTCCATGTTAATTGAGGAGATAGGGTAGACGAATATGCATGATCGACGTGAATTTCATTGTGCTTGACTCACATTCAAAATATTTGAATAATATGAAACACTTGATCATCAGTTCAGAAAATCAAGTATGAATTCTCAAGTGACTTGTGTAACATAACGCACGAGTGCCATACAATGTTTTATCCAACAAATGGAGGAGACCGTTTTTTTAAAAGATAATTATTAAATATAAGTCTTAGTGCCTGAATGACAAGACAGTGACATGTTTACATTTTGGTCAAAATAGGTTATTGTTTATTCGGTTTTCACGAGAAACGGGAACGTGATAGGTTGTTTGTATGTTTGCCACGGGAACTTGAGTGATAATCCATAACTCACCATTGACTTGTGAGTTATGGATAATAACACACTAGTGTGTTATTTGACACTTCACTTGTCCAAAATGACATCAATAGGTTAGTTCGAGTATTCGCTCTGAACACTCGGCCCGCCAAAAATTGTACGTGCATGAATGGACAATTTCGCGCTCGGAGCGTTCAGAGCAAATACTCGAACTCACCTAATATTGACACCTATAACTATCATGCGTTAGATAAAAAATAAAACCTAATAATATCAAACGTTTCGGAAGCGAGTCTGCTTCCGCCATCAGTGAAACCTTAGAAGAAAGGAACTGGTCCAAATTCAGTGTTGGTTTTTCAAGTATGTTAAGTATTTGAAGACCATTTTTTGAGTTACGTTACTGAATAATGAAATTTCCTCTTTAGATATACAGATAAAAAGAAATCGTAATTTTGAAACCAGAATTTACAGAAAATCAACCCACAAAGATAGATATCTTGATTTCAATTCGAATCATCCATTGAATGTTAAAAAAGGTGTTGGAAAAAGTCCATATGTAAATAGTTAGTAATAATGATAATTCGGGATCAGAAAGAGTTTTTATAAAAGATGTTTTGTCAAAAAATAATCATCCTATAAATCTTCTCCAAAACTGTTTTGAAGAAAATAGACTACGAGAAGAAAATATACAGTTCATTTTTTATTTGAAGTTACAGTGACAGATCAAAATTGGAGGTTGAAGGTTGACAAAAAAAATTAAATGACATTAAGTGCTCGCTAATTGAAATGAAATGATAAAATACTTGATAATCGACTTGATTTTCTCGATTAAAGAAGGATTTTGATAATCAATTCCAAAATTACCATCACTCTCTATACTCGAACGTTTTTTCTGTCAAATTAAATACATTTTGAACATAGCAAAATACAACGAATCACAGTTCAGTCAACGAAAAATTTTATCTCAAAAATTCCACATGAATGCAATAAATTCTAGGAGAGACCTCAAGACCTTTGAAAAAGAGAATTGAAGAACATGGATCATACATAAAAAAGGAAATTTCACCTTGAGTGACATTTTAGCTAAGGTATACTTAAAGTTGATGTGGATTTAAAAATTGGTCACCAAAAGTGCCGTTTTTCTTTCATTTAGCTAAGGATCTAATGTGAGTGTCGCAATTGAAACACGGCACTTACGACAGACAAAATCAAGGTCCAAAATAATCTTTAAGTCTACCTCAATTTAATATGGACAAATGATATAAAACATCGGCCCCAAAAAACGCAAACTTGAAGAAAGTGCATCCTATTATGTTAAACCCCTATGAATGTGTAGCAAGTTGCTCTTGGATCTTACTAAGAGATGGTACATTACCCAAAAAAAATGAATACAAATACTTGAAATACTTGAAAAACCAACACCCTATACTTCAATGTCAGTGAAGTGAAACTTTGTGTGATACAGTCAAAAGACTATTTTGCTGATGAAACACAAAAAAAACAAGAAATATTTGCCGAATTTGAACTAGTTCTTTTGTTTTAAGGTTCCACTGACGACGGAAGCAGACTTGCTTCCGAAACGTTTGATATTATTAGGATCTATTTTTTACTAAGAGGATCATTTTTAGGTAACGAATAAAGAAGATCAGGAATTTGAACATTTGTTAGATTATTTTTCAAGTGAACAGTCACTTGAATGAATCTTGGATTTCTTCCAGTGATTTTTCATTTTAATTTGCATTCATATCAAGTGAAAAAAATTTTGATAGGGTGGGGCGAAATACCTCAAAAAATCTGGTTAATTCATTCCAAATTCAGGATTATGATTTTTTGAACAACGCTCGCACACGTCAATTTTTTTATTTTGGATGCATTTTTATAGGCAAATTCATGTATAAAGAATGCACCAAAAATAAGTCTCGACCATCAACTTCTTTTTTTCAAATGGAAACACATATTTTAGAGATTGTCAATCGTCCATGTTTGGGCAGATGATAACTTGGAGTGAGGAATAGAAATGTGCAATGTCTCAAAGGCTCATGTTTATTTTTGTATTTTAAACTTTGTTGAATGCTGTTTGTAAAAGTCGGTAGTCATGGATTTTTAAGGTGTTTTTATGTTTGACAATAAATCTCGTTATTACCAAAAATTATAAGTACTTACCTGAAGATTTTTGATCGAGAACAAGACCGGTCGTGCATTTATCAATATATTTTTTGGAATAACAAGACAAAAAAGGATTGTCCGCCCACGCGCACTCCAAGTTACCTACCTATTTTTCAATTCAGCGTGGAATTCGAAGAATATCTGATATGTTCACAGCCAAGAGGCAGCAATATAAATAATAGGTAGATTCGCGATTATGTTTTTTTTTCTGAGTTGGTTACCAATTTTTTAACCAATAAATACAACCATTATTTAATAAATAATAAGTATTATGGATTTGAAATGCCATTTTATCAAAAACGGTTGGATATAGTAGGTATGGGGTATGTTGCATGAAAATGCTCACAATTTCACGCAGGATTCATAAATTAAATGAAAAATAGATGTTTCCATTTGAAACAAAGAACTTGAAAGTCGTAACTTATTGTTGGTTCACTCTGTATACTTGAATTTGGCAGTAAAAAGCCGCATCCACAAATAGAAATTAACGTGTTAGACCGTTTTCCAAAAAATCAAAACCCAGAATTTGAAAAAAAAAACGTATATTTTTGCCGGTCACTGTACCTAAAGGTATTAATGTGCAATAAGTGCATACAAAATAAAATGCATGACATGTTAAAGCAAAACAGAATTATGGATATATGCGTGAAAAAAATCGTCGAGTTGTCATGATTTTGTACAATCTTGAGTCAATGTTCAAACCACAAACAGATAGTTTAATAACAGTGGTCACTCACTTGTTATCAAATGAATAAATTCCCCATCCCTCCGTCATGCGATAATCCATGGTTTTGGCAAATCCCTTCTCTTTGGAAAGCTAAAGTTTTTTTATACCCGCTCTTTTTATTTTTTGATTATGATGTTAACTTAGTGACGGCACAATTCGGCATTGTAATTCATTAATTACGCGCCCACTTACTGTTACAAAAACTCAATACCAATAATTAGTTCACGCGCACTGAAATGAAATGTTTATCACAACTGTCATTCATTCTCAAAGGTAACATGAAATATGCGCGTGAGTGACGAGATTTGGTAGCCAATTGTGACAAACCGTGTTTAGTTGTATCGTGCTTATGTGAGTACGTATACTCGAATGGATTTCCACCAGTCAGATGTCACTTTTCGCACGCGATTTTACTTGAATGCGCATTGTTCCCAACAATTGATTTTTGTTTATATCATTTGCTGTTTATGTATGTAATGTAAGTTGTATCAGTTCTCCTTCTAACTTGTCAATAGATACGCAAAATTCTTGAATCGATCGTTTTAGTTTTCTTTAATTATCAGAAGACAAAAGTATATGAAATGGTTGGATCAGATTACCTGATTGAGAGAAATGTTATCGATTCTCTTGAAGAAGCCCAAATACGAGGAAACAGTAAACATGCGTTGCACCAAGATGTACAAGTTGTACTTGATCACTAATCAGAAAAGTCAACTGTCCTTGTCTGCTACTTTGTTAGTGATTCTCAAACCATCATTAAAAAAACTAAAGATCCGAAAAGGATATAGCGGACATGATGGAAAGTGGGAAATACTTGATATGAAATTCAACGAGCTGAAGTTCAAGTTCTATTTGTGTCTTAAAAAATTCCAGTTTCTAATCCGTAAGCAATAATTTCATTTTCTTATGAACAATAAATGATCGAAGGAATAATTGGATTTGAGCAATGGACGGATCAATAATCTAAAAATAAATCAAAATATGGATGGGTATGTTTTATGTGTTGATGGAGTATTTTGCTTATTGTTGTCGACGTTTCTCCTTTTTTTACTTTTCCAAACCACTCAACTAGAGACTGTTATAGATAGGTACGTATAATATGATTTTTTCAGGGGATTTGTTGATCTCAATATTTGTATCGTGGTAATGTAACGCTTTGTTGTTTGGAAAATTTGATAACCTTGCGTAAAATCTGTTGTAGGACATCATGATACAGATGATCGTACTTCCATAGACTTGATATTTTAATTATTGTCACACGGGATTTCAGTGTTCAGGTGTGAACCAAGATCTTATTATTAGGCATGCTTGAATACAGCAATGTCCTACGTGAGCGGTTGCGACGTGACGCAATGCGATGCGATGCGTCAATATTAAACGGCTGCAGATCATATGGTATGTCCCACGTAAGTGATTGAATGCGACGAGCAGCGTACTTACGATACAACGCGATGCGACACAATCGGTTGGTTTGATAATTTCTTGCGAAAATTAGACGTTCTGATGAGACTTGGACGTTTGATTCTCAAAATATATAATAGCATGGATCTAGAATTCTTGAATTCCCCCACGAAATTGTATTTAAGGTAAACATTTTCAAGCAAAAAATGTTTCTGTTCATTCACTCAATTGTTTCAAAGTTACAGTGACAGATCAAAATTGGAGTTTATCCGTGAACGAAACGCGATCTTAACATCATAGGACAGCATTGTCGCGTCGCATCGCTACGTCCCTAATCGTGTTTTCAACGCATCGCTTCGCTTCGTGAACTTCGTCGCAACTGATTGCCAACGTAGGACATCGCGTAAGTATGTGCATTCGTCAGATAAAGTCGGTGCTACAGATTCAAGTGTTTGCATTTGGATCTCAGTAATAATAAGAGATCCAGGGTCAATTGAATGGATGCAAAGTTGCGCATTTGAATTTTAGTTAATGTATCGTTAATGGATGTTATTTATATTTTGGTTATTTGGTTCAGTCAATAAGTTTTTTCTAGTTGTGCAGGTGTTTTCATAAGAATAACGTGTCCAATAAGGATAGATTTTTGCTTTGTCATAGAGCTTCAGGATATTGAAATTATTTATCGGTCTTGTTCCTCCTAGATCAAAATGTAGTACACTCTTAACCGTGCTAGACTCGCACCATCATAAAAAGAAAATCCCTGCTTTCCGAATACATCCTGTGTATATCCTGCGCAACATTCACTCAACCCATGATACTAAAACACACATGATCGATTGCTAGACGAAATAAGAACCAAACCGCGCATGTCGTCACCGCGAGCCAAAAGTTTGGTTTGGTTCAAAACATCAATAACGTTACCTAGTCACCATTTGCTGGTCAAAATTTGAACTGGCTCACGCATGACGACCCCGCGTGACATTGATTGAATAGATTTGAGGTAGGTCACGTGATGACTTCTGAGGGGGATGTGCGGAAGTTCATCTTGTTTGCTTTAGTATCATGGTAACCAAGTAACCTAGGTAACCTATGAATTTTGAGGTTCGGACAAGCAATGACGTCAGCGAAACCTGCGCGTGAGCATATCTTGTTTGTTATAGTATCATGCACTCATCCTGTCATCACTTTGCCCGCCTCACCGTTTTCTTCGTGTTATATTTTTTGTTATAAAAGTGCAACGAGTCTGTTGAAATATGAGTGAAGTCAATCATCATCTCAAGAAGAGCAGTATGATTGAAATAGGGCCTTGGTAGAGAAGTCCTATCCAGTATGGATGGCTGTGATTTTGAATCTGAATATTCATATCTGAAATAAGCTCAAATAGTATCCAACACCGACTCAATGGCGAATCAGATAAAGTTTTGACCTTGCGAGTTAAAAAATAAATATTCTCCACGCTGAGTGCTGATGTCACCACGAAGACGGACAGATCTGCGAGTCACGTTTTGACGTCCGTGGCCGTTTTTTCCATTAGTAGGAGTGTGTTGGATGTTGAAGATCTTGAAGGTTGGAGATGCGGTGAATGCCATTCCGGTGGTTCTAGGAACCTTCCTTCCCTGGGTCAAACAATGTTTGGCATGAGCAAATGTTTTCGCTCCATCTAAAGGGAAAGTGATTCTCACAATTTACTGTTTCGCAAGGCGTGAGTGTTGTGGTAATGGCATTCGGGTGGTTCCAAGAAGCTTCCCTTCCTGCTGGTGTCGAACGATTTTTGACATGAGACCTGGTTATTTCGCGCTTCTCCAGTGTGGAAAAACAATTTCCCGTAATAATCCGCCAGGCGAAGTTTTCTTTGAACTGGCATAACATGCAGTTTTGGGAACGGTTTGGTGATGAATGGGTTTGAACTATGGATTTGAAACTTTTGGTGATGGCAAAAGAGAGCTTTGGACAAGTTTTAAATCTTCTTGCCCTGCATGGTCTTGATCGAGTTTTAAGAGGAGTATGCTCCATCCAGCGGGGAAATGAGTTGGTACAAAAACATTTTTTCTCCTAGCGAAATATTTTTGAATCTTGTACAAGTTTTGTTGGACAAGGTTTGCAACTTGAGGACCCATGTCACAGCTGTGCCTACGTTTTGAACGTATGATCTGTTAAGCGAGGCACTTGGCATTGGTGACACCTCTCATGATGAGGTTACCGAGAACCAAATGTTCAAGGATGGCTCTATATTGTGCCGATCCGCATGCAGACGGCAAAGCTTAATTGGTGTGGACGAGCCTATGAAGACGGGACATTGGACCTGCCAGACGTACCGGATCCTCACCCGATTCAAGCCGAATAAAAGTTGGATCACGTCAATCTGGATCAAAGAAAGACGAACTTGATTGGGAATAATTCTAAAATGTGGATCTGCCGATGGGCAGTTTTTTCGTTGATCCTATGAGTTGTGTTATGACAGCGAATTCACTTGTTTGGTTAACGGTGACAACTGCGTTGTTCCAAAACTATTTTGGATGTTCAAACAGTGCATAATCAATGTTACTACTCGAATAATAATGCCGAACCGTTCAAAGTGGCACCCGACATAGACTGATCTGTAAGTTTTCAGCAAAATGTGGACGCACCTTTTTGGACCTCTTATGGTTCCGCAAGTCAAAATGTTCCCATTATTTGGAAGGTCTTGAAAACTCCCTAATCGGGTACGGATTTCGAAGTGATGACATTTTTTGGTGAAGTATACACATATGGCAAATTTAAGCCTAGTATTGGCCCCTCAAATGAATGAACAAGTTTTGCGTAGCACTGCCCACTGTTCATGAATGAACCTCTTAGCGATGGGACTGATGGTTAGTGTATGTTCATTTTTGAAAATTCTCTTTTCTGTAGGAACCTTGTCACGACTGGAGTGTATCAACAATGCCAAGCGACAATGGACAGTGTCCCCGTAGGTGACTGGTTGTTCGGCAGAGACTTGGAAAGTCAGACGAAAGAAACAAGATTATCAAGGATGCAGTACAAGCTGTCCATGGAACAATTAGTAACGGGACATCGTTATATTGCTCCCAGCCACGAGGTGAACCATCATTTGATCCGCATCATCACCCATACCGCTACCTCCAAAGGCATTTGACATAATCCGCAGCTGTAAACTTAGGAATCATTTTGTGCCATGGTTTGGAAATAGAAATTGATGAAATTGTTTTCTCTTGGATAAGAGGTTCTAAAGGATCCTTCATTACGTAAATCCAAGCAAGTCAGAGTGTGCAGTCATACAACAAAACAGTTCACCACAGACATATTCCTTACTCTCATGATGTGTCTCATAAAATTGGCTCATCGTTAACCAGGACAATCTGCTGTTTCATCCAGACTCAACATGACATACCAGCTCTACACTCGTCATGCAAATCATTCGATTCATCTCGTGAAATCACGTAAATACGATTCGGATGAGAGTTGCATGCCCTTGCCCTTTGACACTCGCAAAATCTGCAGTGTAGTTCGCATTGTCAGTTGAATATTTTTCCGAGCCCATAGTCGATACGAAAAACTGAACTGAAACCACGAGTCAAGAGCAGAATTAAAGAGAGAAGGCCATAGTTCTATTGAGTATTCCATAATATTCTTTGTTGGGCATTTTACACTACGATGGCGATCCAATCAGATATATTGTTGTGTTCTACTCCCGTTTGCCGAGTTTATAATGAGTAATTTGAGTACAAATGGTATTTTGGTTTGAGTCAAACCTCATTTGTTTTCATCAAACCCTTTAAACTTGTTTTGTTTTCCAAGTGAACAAAACCTTTTTATCAAGCGCATACCTGTATGATTTGTGCTTCTAGGAAATTCAATCTGAGTATTTGAACAATACCTCCAAAACCAAATCTTTTTTGCGGAAATTACACTTCTTCATTTACTGGAAGAAGATCGTAACCGTAACCATTATTATCAAACAATATTTGCATAGTTTATAGAGAGTTTCTGATGCTTTGAAAATGAAGATCAGAAATTTTGTGAGGCTTAGCTCTATTTTTTTATCATAATAACAACAAAATGATTATTGAGGTTGGAAATGAGAAAATGGGGAGTTTGAGTATTTTGACATTTAGATTATTTCTGGATCCATGCTGAGAAATTGCCATTCATTGCTGATTTTCTGAATTAAAATGTTCAGACTCCATTTTTTGTCCTTCATAGACAGTGTTTGATGATGTTCATGATAACTCGCGATTGGGCTGAGTTATTTTTGGTGACAACAAAATATCACATGTTGTTTTGGAATATTGAAGATCATCTTTCTTGAAGCTTATGGCAGCTTTTCGGAATTAAATGATTTCCAAACGATCAAAAATGCTGCAATATTTTGCTGTGCAACGACAACACCGCGTCCATCACTCATATAAGTAAGATGGGAGGCATGCACCATCAACATCTTTTTGCCAAAGATGTCTGCTAGTGCTGCAAAAAGCGCGATATTTGAGTTATTTTTCAAATTATAGGTGTTATTGTATAAACATCAGGAAATTGGGTTGATTTTGAATCCAGATGATCAACAGAATTTTCACACTTTCTTGGCAGAAGTGTGACTATGTTTGCACAAGGCAAAAAAGTTTGAGGTCGTACCATTCTGGATCTTACTATTCTTTGTCAGGGGCATGGTACTCCCGTACCCCCTAAATAGGGCCCTTTTTCTCTGGTTGCAGACTATGCAGACCAATCGTAGTACAATTATTGAGGGACCAAGGTGTTCTAACAATTGAAGTACTGCAGATATGTCGATTTTCTCGTTAGCAGAGTCGTCCACAATACTCTAACGACATCAGACAGTAGTATTTTTTTTTGCATGTATAATCATTTACAATGAAATTATCATTTGAAATTTTTAGTTAAAAAAAACCCTGAAGTATTTTTTGTTAACTCGCATAGCTCACAGTTCCCCGAATTTCATGCGTGTATCAAAACGCCTTTTTCAAGGATATCTTTAGATTTAGACTTCTAGTGGAAAAGCGTGAATTTGTAATCTCAAATCTGATGATGTTTACCGATAAAATAACCGATAAAGGTCCCAGATTTAATAAAAACGTCGTATCCCAATCGTTTTAATTATCGAAGATTCCGTTTTTCAAGGAAAAACCAACATTGTTTTTTTGGTCTTTTTCCAACTTGTGAGAAGTAGAAGTTCGATGAAGCAGCTTCTACCTAGACAAACGATTTTTATCGTTGGATCAAATTATATACTTCAGTTATTAACGACATTGATAATTCTCGTTTTTTGCGAGTTTTCACAATCAACCTATAAATAGGCCAATATTTGCGAGGGAGGTTATTTTATTTCTCAATTATATTCTGCAGTGTTATCAAGTTCTTACTCGGGTTCTTATCTTGACTTGATTTCTTCTCATGTTTCTAATCAGGAGTTTATGATATTGCAAACTATCTTCACTGTTAACATCTACATCTTGATCTAGGAGGAAAAAGACAAAAAAATATTTGAAAGATCGAACGAACTTACCTAAGTGAAGTTCGATCAAAATTATTTGATGGTCGAGTCTAGGGAAACAGTGTACTACATTTTGATCTATTCGGAACAAGACTAACAAATAATAATGATCGAACCTCACTCAGGTAAGTTTGTTTAATCTTTTATTTTTATTTATGATTATTTAAAATAATATTTGAAACAATGTCGATATTTTGATGAAAATTGGAGCCTGAGATTCTCTTGACCAGTGAAAATCGAATTTGATCTTAGTATGGCCCTAGCCTATAGAGGGCGCCACTTATCCCTATTTTTCCTGTCATAATAATATACAATCATAACTTTTTTGGACATACCTGTATCGCATTTTCAAGCATTAAAACCGAATAATTTGCATTTCTTTCGCAGAAAATGTAAACTTTTTGAAAGTCGCTACGGGCAAGCATTTTTCTGGATATTCGTTTTTGAAATAATAAATACGTACATGCGATTAGAAAAAAAATTGTGGAGATAACCTCTGCTAGAAGTTATAGAATATTTCGTATGGTTGCTACATATCTTCAGTAAAAAGATGAAATTCAAGAAGTGTGTGATGTGAACAACAACTTTTATACAAATATTATGACGGACAAAAAAATGGAAAAAAAAATCATGAAAAAAAACCTTCAACATCCTGTAGCTCTGTGACGAAGCATTTTCGGACCCATGTTCATAGGACATTTTCGACTCGAATTTACTTAAAAAACACGTGGAGAAATTTTTTCCTGACCTCACGGGACATCCTGTATAATAAGGACGACAGAACAGGCCCCGATGTTGAATTACACACTTTATTACTCCATGAAATGAGATTCCTGACTAACTAATGCTTCCATTCAACTAGATTGAAAAGTGTATGGCTGGATCCCCTTGTGGCAACATCCACGCTTATAAGAGAAGCGGTGTATATTACTGCAATACTTTTTATATTCTCATCTGAATATGTCACTAGGATCAATCTAGGTTTTCAAAAGTCTACATATATTTATTTTTCATAACGGAAAATGAGTAAAGCGGATTCTATACTTCTCCAATTTCCATATCAATCAGAATTGGGGATTTATTTGGTTGAATAGTTGCAAATAGTTAAATATTATATTCTCATCTACAATCATAATCGATAAGCGTAGAAGGGCAAACACCTATAAAAGGTGAACAGATTGCATGTAAAATACATAAAAATGACACGAATGTGTTCATGATATATTTAAAAAAGTATTTATTCTAAATGTCATCAAAAACAAATCAATAGAATGGCAATTTTCCAAGTCGAAATCTATCATCCGCTTCAAATGGATCACTCTACACTATTTATCTTTGTGTATACAGGGAGAATCCAGAATAAGTGCGCATTCTGACATGGTGAATAGAGTATTATAGTAGGAAAATCACTTTTTCTGAAGGAACATGTGCCCGCAAACGTTTCGTTACAAAAATAGTGATGATGATGTTGATGATTGTCTGTTGATTGAACATCTCAATTGATTTTGATAACATTTTCAAAGTTCTGTTATTTTTCAAGCAACGAAGCGCAGTGACTTCTGATCTGACATCAGAATCTATAACAACCAATAATAATTCAACTTATGCAGATATTATTCCCATATCGACAATAAATCTCGATTTTCTGCTTCACTAAGGCTGATTAAAAATTTATCAAATTCATGATTGATTCCTTTATTTATGCATTTTCCATTCCTTCAAGAATATGTGGATCATATTCTATACAGTTATGGACTAGGAAGTTTCAAGTCACTCAGAAGCCGAGTCACACATTCGTTGCCGTACTGATTGTTCAATGACCGGTATATGTTTTGATTATATTTTGTTTGAAGTTTCCATATCAGCGGCTTAAGGACCTAGTCACGAGTATGCATACCTTGATCTTCAGTGTCAAATCACGACTTGTTCAAAAACCTCAACTGTGATATTATTTTCATTCGTGGTCTTTTTAGCAAAGGGACAGTATTGTTTCTATGATTTGTTCAGATATTCTAATAGGAGGGTACTCTTTCATACACATTTTTTTTTTAATTGGTGTATAGACTGACTGAGAGGTGGTTGGCATTATGGAAATACTGTGTTCTGATCACACATCGGAATCTATATCAACCAATTATTCAATCTATGCAGATGTTAATCCAATAATGACAACAAATTTTGATCAGCTGCCACACTGAGGCTGATTAAGTGTTTATCAAATTACTTATTGATGATCTATTCATGCATCATTTCGTTTCATGAAAAATATGTGAATCGTACTCTATTCCATTATGGAATAAGAAGTTTGAAACACAGACCTTTAAAATAAATGGATAAATAAAAGGCTTGTCGAGGCTGACTAATTTACGAGCCTGAAACATAAACACCGACGAACAGTTTCGGACATGCCTAGTAGACGGTTTTATTTCTGTTCTTTGGAATACTGAACAGGGCCGTACTTCACATTTTTACAGGTGATGGAAGCAATTGGAAAGGTATTATTTTTCGAAATTTTCAATTATAAGAGATCTACTTTTTCACAAAAGGGTTCAAAGTTTCTCGAATAGGTTCAATTTAATTGTCAGTGGTACTCATTGAAGCGAATGATATTGATCGTCTAATGGCCGATTGCACCATCCTATTTTGAGGATACTTAAAGCAACTTGACAGCTTTGCATGCAAAACTGTCAAGTTAAGGGTTTCTTAGCGTTAAGTATCTTCAAAATTGGTTGGTGCAATCGGCAATTAGAATTATAAGCGATTGTCAATAATCGATGGATAGGAAATTTTATTGAAGCACCTTGAGGGTGGTATTCATAGTCGTCAATATGATTTGAGATCTCTCAATTAAGATTTTGTTTCATAGTCATGGAAATGATCATTGATTCGGGTTCGTGCTCAAATCACATTCCTGAATCAGTGATTAATCGACATTCGATTATTTCATTTTATAGTTTGAAAATAATCACAGATTGTTCACCCAGTCGCGTTTTCATGAAGTATGGTATCATGAGACCATGATACTAAAACAAACATTTAGTATCATGTCATGAGATCATTCCAGTTTCGTCTGTCATTAATGTCACTTGGAGCTCGCCGATTGGCTGAGAGTGACGTTAATGACAGACCAAACTGGAATGGTTTCATGATACCATACTCCATAAAATCGCTTCAGGAAGTCACAGTCACTGTCAGACATTGGCAAGAGTGGTCGATTTGTGAATTAAGTTCGTGAGTTCAATTATTTCACTTTCTGAACTTATTTTGGAAAGGGTTGTTAGTAGTCAAAGCTTTCGGTAAATGGATGGACAACGTGCACATTTTTTGGAAATATAAAAAATATTAGGATTAAATAGTACTGATGCCATCGATGTTCAAAAAATCAAGCCAAGACCTCTTTTGATGTAGTATTCACCTGTTGAAGAACGCCAATCAACATCCATTCTACGTCACAGAATACATTATCTATCTCCCTGTCTGGCGTATTGACTGAGATGGACTCTATCTCTCGAGAAAGGGTAATATGGTTCCGCCCCGTTTTTGATCAAACAGTGGAATTTGCGTTTTCTTTTTTATTTATTTAGTATATTTTTGGGAATTTTGTCAAAATTTTTTGCTGATGACTTTCCAATATTGTCTATAATACGTATATAAGATTTCAAGTCATTTGAGAATGTATGCAAATTCTCCATTACTTCAATTCGATTACGTTCAGTTTGACTTTCGCGGTTTTAAACTCTGTTGAAAGTCTTGAACTGATGTGAGTATGACGGTAAGTTTAATTGTTGGGAATGGTTTTTCCCGTCACGTGACTGTCGGTTCGATAAAGGTTTGATGGTCACATGGTTTGGCTTCATTTTGTCGAACTTAGACTACGATAATGTAGAGGAATTTTTTGTCATCGTCCTGTCACTATTATAATATGTTCATTTGTATGAATTAGCTAGCATCATTTTGAGCCAAGCAGTCTCCAAAAAAAAATACTATCGCCTATTTCTCTATCAAAATTAATTGGTTCCCAAAATTAATAAAAAAGTAAGAAGTGCGGGGTGGTGCGTTCCATACAACAATTTATCAAAAAAGTAACACGCGTATACTGTTTCAATTATTTACAAAAGTAATTCGATTCTTAGTTCTTGCTATAGTGTCCAAATCACCGACTTTAAACTTAGCCTTAAGCTTAAAAATATAACGAACTTTACACTAGAACTATCACTTTCCGAATCAAACTCACGACTAACGCTAACTATGAATGTCTATAAAGTCAAGATAACCACAAAATGTTCTAAAAACGCCGAAGAAACACCAAAATCCAATAATCGTCAAAAAGTAAACAAGCAAGCCCGATTCACTACGAAATAATGTCGTCACAATGTCAATACGATACTTTGATACGGCACTGCAAGCAGAAACAGCTACACGGAGCTTTATTCTCATGTCTTTGAAAATTGCGTATTGCGCTTGTCTCACGCTGTTTCCGCCTGACCAATTTTGTGCGAAAACAACACATTATTTTCTCCGTGTGATCCCCGCTTTCCAATGGGCCAGGCATATGTACAGCTTCATTTATCCACTTATTTAAGGTCAGTGGTTTCAAACCACCCCGAAGCCTAGTCATATTGCTTCTTATATTTGTTGCCGCCATGGTTGTTCAATGATTTGTGAATGTTTTGAATTAACTTTGTCCGAATTTTTCATGTAAGCGCCTTGAAGATCCATCATGAGTACCTGTAAGAAACATTAATCATCAAACAACAGACATTGGGGAGTGCTCCAGAGAAAATAATGTTCAGAAGACAACATCATTGTGCTCTTATCTATGAAGCCAGAAAATTCAAAGCCAGATGGTAACTGTCACTGCGTGATCTGAACTTTCCAATCAATCTGGGTCGATCCAATAGTGTCTACTCAATTCCATATCATTCAATTGTGATAGGTCAAAAATGACTACTCTATAGAATGTAAAATGTTCATTATCGTGATTGTCCCGACGGTTTTGTAATTTAGATTTATCCCATTGTCTGACGATCTGCATTGTTCATGATGAACTACCTTTATAGTGGAGAGGATGCGTAAAAGCTTGTGAAGATATTGATTCAACTTATCGCTTGTGAAAAAAGCGATAAGATCATTTCATTGAGTCCCCCTTAGAATTGATACATTTCTTGTGCCAGCGCATTTTCTTATCATTGAAGCATATTTCTTGAAATCAATTTCCAGTATTGACCTCAGCTCGTCTGGCGATGTGTTTCTTATCTCGTTTGCAGACCTTCATTAATTCATCAGTTTTATTTTTTTCACTTTTGAGATCAGGAAAAAGTCGCATGGTTTCAAATCTGGTGAAGGAAGATTTTGATACCAGAACTTCATATATAACCAATGTTTAGAAATCGAGCAAAACCTTCACATATTATACCAAACTTGTCATCATTCGTCTTGGTTCTTGTGCTATGCTCATGTGACGGTGTTTTATTCAAAACCTAGAACTCTTGACACAACGTCACACGTCGCATCACTAAAAGAACCAAAACGTCTTTTGGTCACTTTTCTACTAGAAATTAAATCAAAAATCGAATACGTGGTTCACGGGATTATTTGAAGTAACCTTTTTTTGAACAGTCTTTATTGGTTTCAAATATAACGTTCTTGAGAACAATGGAAGATAACTCATTAAAATGACGGAGATATTTGTCTAAATCAATATCCATAATTGTCAATATTGAGTCAAGTGCAGGGTAATGGATTATCCAACCTTCTAGGGTAAGGAGTGTCTAGCAGCTGAAAAAGTTCACCATTTTTCTCAAATCTTTCTTTATCTGAACTTGACTCTAAAATGACCAATGATGAAATTTCTGGTTTGAGCTCTTGTTGGATCATACGAGGTTTTCATTTACATGCTTTTGAAATCAGGTTTTCTGTACACCGCTTGATTACGAATAGTTGCAAAAGGTTGCCAAGAGTTTTGTCTTTGACTATTTTGACTTCAATTTGTGTTTGTATAACGATAAACGGTTGGTTGGCTTCTATCAGTTAAGTTTGGTGCTCGTTAAAATTCAAATAAAGGAGCATTTTCTATAGCAATGCTAGATGCATAAATTGAGACTCTTTTACAATAAGTGACTTCAAAAGGTTCATGAAGAATATGGTTGAAATCGGAATACAGGGTGTTTCAAAAGCATGTTGCCAAACTTCAAGGGGTTAGACCTCACACAAAAATATTAGGGTAAAACCCAACTTGTCTATTTTGAAAATTGACCGGTATTGACAGAGATACAAAGTATCGAAGTTGAATTTCAATTTTTGATTTTTTGGAATAACTTTTGAAATAATTAAGTCATTTTGATGAAATTTGGTACATGTGAGTAGATGTGCTGGGGGAGTTCCGGCCCACTTTCTGTACCTAACCTCACTTTTTACCGGCGTTTGGGTGTGGGGGACCTTTCGCAGCGTTGATCTTGACAGTTGGGATTGATGTGTGAGCGGTGTTGCCGGCTGCGTGCGGTGTTGCCGCTTATGGTGTTTTGGTTGGGAGATGAGGGATTTTGGGATCTTAGGTTTTATGGTTGACGTTTGAAGTGTCATTGACGTTTGTGGCGGGTGGGTTGTAGCGTTGATGATGACAATTGACAGGATTGATGTGTGAGCGGTGTTGCCGGCTGCGTGCGGTGTTGCCGCCTATGATGTTTTGTGGGGAGATGAGGGATTTTGGGATTTTAGGTTTTATGGTTGACGTTTGAAGTGTCATTGACGTTTGTGGCGGGTGGATTATAGCGTTGATGATGACAATTGACAGGATTGATGTGAGGACGATGTTGTCGGTTGCGTCGTGCGGTGTTGCCGCTTATGGTGTTTTGTGGGAAGATGAGGGATTTTGGGATTTTAGGTTTTATTTAACGTTTGAAGTGTCATTGACGTTTGTGGCGGGTGGATTATAGCGTTGTTACAGACAATTGACAGGATTGATGTGAGGACGGTGATGTCGGTTGAGTCGTGCGGTGTTGCCGCCTATGGTGTTTTGTGGGAGGATAAGGGATTTTGGAGTCAAGTATGATGTTTTGTGGGAGATCAGGGATTTTGGGATAGGTCGGGTTTTTGGTGGGCATTTGATGTAACGTTGACGTTGAGATATTTTGTAGGCTTGATATTGATAATTGACAGGATCGATGTGTGGACGGTGTTGTTGGCTGCGTGCGGTGATGTCACGTATGGTGTTTTGTTGGGAGATAAGGGGTTCTAGGAATTGAGGTTTTTTTTTTTTTTTTTTTTTTGATGTGGCGTTGGTGTTTGTGATGTTTTATTGTTCCAATGCAGATTTCGTGATTGTATTTGAATGTTATAGGCTCGGTTATAGGATATGATGGATGATGGACAATTGTGTGTTGTCTCATATGAAGGATCATGTAAGTGGTAGTACTCCGATGTGTAAGGTATTTAATATGAGAGAGAGATGTGTAGATTTTTTCATTAGTTATAGCATTATTATGAGGGGTTTAATTATTTAACCAGAGACTATGAGTCATTAGAAATTCTCCTTCATCACATGTTGATAGTTTCAGAAAAAAAAAATATAATGTTAATTATTATGTATATATTATGATATTATATTCAACACAAAAATAGAACAAATTGAAGGGTTCTATAGAGATTCAACGCAAGAACAACAAAAAGCTGTATTTGGGATGCTTGATTACCTGAGTGTGGCGTTTGGGAGAGGATTTTAAAGTGGTCTCATGCCAGATGGTCAAAAAGGTATGGATTGGGGTTTATTGTGACACTTAGCGGCGAATATTTGTAATAAGGGATTTGGAAAATGTAGGGTTCTTCATATTTTGAGTGAATTAGTTTTTTAAAATGTAGATGGTGATGATACTGTTGATTGAATTCTTTAATCATTCGCAATTAGAGTTAATAGGTGGAGTGCGATGTTTGGAATTGGTGAGCTGATGCTAGATTTTTGAAAGAAATACCTTATAAGAAGGCCAGTGACTTGAAGCTATGGTTCATTAGAAAATACCGACATTTAGATCTGAATCATTCCAAGAAATACTTCAACTTATATTGCTATTGATAAGGAAAAGACTAAAACAGTTTTAATGTTATAGCAACACCAAGTAAAATGCACAAAACAGTCAAATTAAAAACCACAATTTGATATTCATGAAATATATTTTTTTTTTTTTAATTATTCTAATCATTGTTTATTGATACATAATTTCGCCACCAAAAGGTCTAGAACAGTTCAATGATATCCTAATAATAGAACGAAATAGATTTTGAGGTGTTATAAAATTGTCCAACTGACATAATAAATAAGAAGAACGGACATACCATATCTGAGAAATTATCCGGTAAAATACACACCTCACAATCAAATTAAAAGTCTTTATCTCATAGGTATTCATGAAATAAATTTACACTAAGATCATTTCATTTCATCATTGTGATAAGTATATCAAAATAATTTACTCGTTAAAACATTATTAAATATTAATATGATTTTATCAAATTAGTAATATGAGAACTATTGAACTATAAGACATATTTTCAAGATTTGGTGGATATATATAGAGTTGATCAATAAATCAGTAGCGTTAAAATTAATAAATAATTTATATCTAATTTATAATACTAATCATCGATGATTGGATCGAGAGATTTGAAACATATTTTCTTACCTAACTTTGAATGCAATCTGTAATTACAGCTTTCTTCAGTCTCTACGCAAAATAAAAGTTGCATGAAACAACTTTCACACCAAAATTTCTTATTTCTATATACACGTGTCTTAAGTTGGCGAACAGTTACAACGATATGATAATGCTTATCAACTATCTTAAATCTATTATTCATAAATTTTATAAACCAGAAACTACAACTTCTACAAATATTCATATTAAAATCTTCAAGTACATAATACTCCACCCAAAGACAATATCTCCTACATTCAAAACTATGATCATTCCAATTATGGATGAGTCTCGCGTTTCTTTTACAGATACATCCAATTATCCTTGAATCATCTATAATATTCTCTAGCGAAATTGAATGACATACTTCATCTTTTGAAGCTATTTTATTAAGATAATCCCACCTATAATTGGAATAATTCTGTAAAATATAATGATTTAAAGTCTCAGGTAAAAATGGTATAGGACTAGATAAAAAAATCTGAAATGTCATTCACATTTTCGCAAACCACCCTTCTACATAGCTCTCTTAATGTTGACATCATCTACAATGAAGAAGAAAACAATTAAAATGAATTACACGATAATCGAATAACAACATATTATCACCATTTAAACTGATTTCAAATTGTGAATAATTTTTGGAAAATCATTACTTGATTCCGATTATTATTTTGAAACAAACAAATCCCACCCTAACGAGCTCATTTTTCAAAATCAGTCACCTTTTTATAATTTTGAGGTGATGCAAATTGTTTTGAATTGACTGTTACAAGTTTTCCGAGTAAATTACCAAGTGTTACTAAATTAATTATTGCTCTGACACATACGTACATACCCCAACAGAAATGATTTCATTGTTTCAAAAATGTGTATATATTTGATTGAAACAAAATAATAAATGAATAGACGGATGACTCACCTTATTTAAAAGAAAAATTATTTTTTCCTCAGTTGTGGACACTGTTGATAGCCAGCTTGTATACGTTACAGTTATTGAAAACACCTCCAATTTTTCAAATATCTTTTTCCTTAAAAAACATAAAAAATTAATGAGATATACAAATCATAAATTTCTGTTACATACAAGGTGAGGTTTCTTGTTGAAGAGATGCAATCAACTTACACATCAAACTATGAATGATAAACAGATTTTCACCCCAAGCGATTAGTTTGACTAAAGTTTATGGATCAGAAAAAATTCACACAATAATTTAGAGTGGATATCCATGTACTACATTTCTTCAAGAGGTACGATCAAGTAACATACCAAACTATGGAAGATAAACATATTTTCATCACACGTTATTAGCTAGACTAGTCTATAAGTGACCTGACCAGAAAAGTTCGCACAATAATTTGGAGTGGTTATCCATGTACTACATCGTGAAGCTGTCACCAGATCATCAAGTGGGAATAAAACTCCACACAACCCAAGAAGATGTAAAACAGTTCAACATTTCACAACTTTCGCAGGCTAATTTATTAGATTTATGTTTTTACATAAAACATTCAATCTTCTAATTACAAAAAATCAGAACGATTCTAGCTGATTTCTAAACACCTTTTTATAAAATTCATATTTTTCAATTATTTTTGTCTAAATCGGGATGAGTCTAGTTCATTTTAAATCACCTTTTTATAAAAGATCACAGGTAGTATTTTTCAAATTCAACAAAATAAACTAAAAGTTTCAGTTTTATCGTAGATCCAACATCTACAGAAACTAATCACATTCTTTGTGAACTCCCCATTATCTTTATCTCTAATAAATTTCCAATCCCCTTTTGTCCAAACTCCATTCTTTGATTATGTCTCATATTCTAAATATAATCATAACAAAACACTTTCCTCCTTTTCGCGTTTACAATTGAAATTGTGTCTTCATCTAGAGATACGCATCATAAAATTTGAAGCAATCTAAATTTTATACCTATTATATTTATCAATTCAATGAGCTAATTTTTATTATTTTTCTCAGACGTTATGTTAATGGTCGGTTCATTAATATGAAGAACTATACATATACAATACCAAAAATGATAATCCTAAATAATTTCAAATATAAATATGTACAATCACATTATTTTATGTAATCCCCACATATCAAGTTTATACTTATATTGATATACATACGATGGGAAAAAGTTCAACCGAAACTATTATCAAGAAGCTACTTATGCTTATAGCTTCACTATATAGCTCAAAACTGTAGATATTTTTGTCACCATGAGGTGGAGACACACACACACACACAGCTCTATTTCACCGCGATCGCTAGTATCACCATCAATAATTTGATAAATAAATAGCGTTAAATATAAAGTCATTGCTTTTCCATACAGATTATTCACATCTAGATAAAGTAAAAATTTTGATGGTTTCGATGCATCGTAATCATCGGTGTATTTGTTGTTAGCTTCAGAATATCTATGAACACAAGTTGAAATGCCCCCACGCGAATCCCCTTCTCAATGACCATGATTTGATCAATATCCTGAAGAAGTTCCAATTTACAATCGGTAAATTTCAACATACAATCCCATGTGAAGCCAGGCATTGTATAATACCAAGCAGAATCTAATTTATGTGTCTGAATACTACTTTGTCTATAGTTCTCAAATAAATCGGCTAATCCTAAAATATTGGTCTTTAGATACAAATCTGAATATTCACCTAAATTTTTGATCTCAAAGTTTGAGCATGTTGATAATTTTCGATTGATAAATTGGAATCGTTCAATTTATTATAAAAATGTTCAATCAAAGGTAATTGGGTGTCGTTCATTTTTCTAAGCTATCAATATAGTCATAACAAAATACACCTTTCCGCGTCAACATTATTTTATGTTCTCCCCACAAATCAAGTTTATACTTATATTGATATACGAAGACCTCCTTCCAATCATCATATCACATATATGTTTTGTGGATAAAGTCTACGTTCGAGGTCAACAACAAAAGAATTTTCTGGAAAACATTCTGCAGAAATCTACAACAGCGCATACCCCCAAAATCATCAACGTCGAGGACATTGATGACCATTGGCAACATCCACCTGTATTTAAAAAAGACGTTCCAACCTGTTTTGGTCATCTATCGAATAATTTTTATATGTGTAGCCTACGCAATTGTATCATTCTTCATGAATGGATTAAAACTCGTTGTTTAATAGAGAGTTGAAAATACTATTTGTGTTTCAGTTGAACATTGATCATGATGATGTTAACATCAAATTATATTCTTCTTACTACGATTTTCAATAATACTTTCTATGTACATCAACCCCACGATGTTGTAGGGATGCACATTTGTTTCAATAGAACCAATGACACTTGGCTAAATATGAAATCGCAAGTAGATTACAATGATGATATGATATGTGGTACCTAATTTTGATAAAATATCTCCTTTCCAATTTATCACAATAAACAGGGAATTAGTAGGGTTTGTTTTAAAACTTTAAAATATTATAAAAAAGTGTTTTTACGCTATTAAACATATTATTTTTCTAGATAATCAAGATTTAATTATTGATAAGTAATATTATCCAAAGTAACCATTAGTTATTATTTATTATCACATAAGAATGATTATTAAACAAAAAAGTATTATGTAAGTGTAATAATAAAGTGAGCAATTATTTTGGTGAAAACATTGTAAGAGAATATGTTGATTGAAAAATTAAATAACAAAAATAAATAGATGACTCACCTTATATGAAAAAATAAATCCCTTTTCCATTCAACTTGTGTACCCTTTCAATGAACAGCTTATGGGCACCATGCACACTCGTGGGGGGAAATCCTTATCAATCAATTTGAACGAACGAATCAATAGATTTGCATAACCGTTTTCACTAAAAATAATAAACATTGAAAAATAATCCAAATTTAACGTATGAGAATGTGGTTTACCTTATCAACTTCAAATGTACTGGAATTGAATATACGTAGAGAATTGCGAAGAGGTTTCAAAAAATCGAATCAAGTATCGAGTTCAACTATTTTATAAAGAACTGAACTGACTTCTTTTTTCTTGATCTAATCAACCGAACTAGACTAGGGAGGGTGGGAAAGTCTAAACGAAACCCATAAATGTACTAACAGGTCCCACAACTATGAATCTGTCAACAGAACAGAGGGATAATTATAGAGACCACTTACATCTCTATACCACTAATTATCAACTAATAAAACGGCGTCTGACGACATCACATAGTTCATGTATACAAATTGATCATATTTTTGTTGTCTGCATAAAGCGTTCAATTATTTTATTACATACTTATGAAATTCATATTTTAAACTAATTTTATCTTAACCAATTGAAATTTTATTCAGCATGTATGTTGTTGATGGTGATGGTGTTGATGATGATGTTGATGGTGATGGTGTTGATGATGATGGTGTTGATGATGATGATGATGGTGTTGATGATGATGGTGTTAATGATGGTGATGGTGTTGATGGTGATGGTGTTGATGATGATGTTGATGTGATGGTGATGATAATTGTTTGGTGATGGTAATTGTTATCGATGTTTTTGTTGATCATTTATTGTTTTTGGGGCTGTTTGAGTATTGTTGTCTCAGGGGATAGCTATGTTAGGGTTCCCTAAAAATTAGGCGAGCCTGATTTTTGGTCTCAATCTGTATCACCTGTTGTTAGGTACAGATTTGATTCCAGAACTAAAAACCATAAAGAAACGATACATGAATAACAATGTGATGCTGAGTAATGCTGACGTAGATGAAAGTGTAGAATTATCAGAGGATACCTCTTCTAGAAAGTTATTTCTAATTTGAATACCTAATTATTCATCAATCACATAAAACATTCAAATACAAGACTACTCCCTAGTATTTTTCGAAAAATTATTGGAGTCTTTCATAAAAAAAAAAAAATAAGCTGGATATGATTTAAATTAGGGTTTTTTTTTTTTTTTTTTTTCCTATGTTT